>CM044112.1:16646809-16694371 GCA_024174645.1 Lemna minuta
TCGTGACGTCGTGTATGTTCGCCGACCGCTTCATTACGTCAGCTACGTTTGATGACGTCGATTCGGATGAGAAGTCAACTGACCGGTACGGATAATAGAACAAACTTGGACGCGCCCGGGGAGAGAGAGATAGAGGAGAGTCGACGAAGGGATTTATTGTATGCACATCATGTGATGTGAGAAAACCGCCAACAGCATGTATAGTTTGTGTATTCTGATTGCATCACATGATATGATCTTGATGGCGAAATTGGGTCTTTGCCATCATCAAGACAAGCATCACATGAATGGCATGATATTTGCATACGGAGAAAAAAAGCGAGCTTTCATCGTGGAGGGATGATAAACATGGATTTGAAGTGCAAGTGGATCATCGAGACAAGGATGTGGATAACATCTCAAAATCTCTCCATGTCAATCGGAGATCGACGATTACAAGATAGTTCATAGGGAGTACTAAATCAGATCATAAGTAGTGGGGAACTCCATGTGAAAGAATATCATGTGATGCATAAGTAAACGGGTCTATGCCTTTATTTAGCAACTATGTTTCATTGAGAATCATGAAGGCACATGACTTGATAGATGATACCGAGGGATTCAAAACATTGATGAGGCACACCTTGGGAAATGTCCAAATCATTATTTGCAAGAGAAAAACTTTGGCTCAAGAGATTACTAAGCAACAACTTTGTTCGAAACATTATTCGGCTGTCTAGAAAGCATTGGTAAGATCTTTGATTATACTTGGCAAAATGAGAGATATGATCCAAAACACACAATGTAGTACCTGTGATGTTTTGGTGGTGGCACTTGTTTGGCGCCACCTCGACTGGAGGAGAGAGAAATGATCTACGAAAGTAGATAGTTTCTAATTTGAATGAGACATTGATTTAGAAGGGTTTGAAGGGCTTGGAATCTCTCTTGAGACTCCCATTTTGACTTACATTGATGGAGAATATTTTTTTGAGCCCTATAAGGTCCCCAAGGTTCCCCATTGGCTTGTAAATAGAGGCATGGTGCACTGATTGAGGCCTCCTATCAAATAGATCTTGAGAGAATGGTTCTATGAGATCTAGAGAATGGGTATCTAGAATTGTTCTTGGAAGAGTCTCGAGGGGGGCTCTTAAAGGCAAGAGAGTTTTGAGAAGCATTTTTAGAGGATTCATTCCACCAAGGGTAGTGGGAGTTCTTATGTATACTTGTCTTCACATTATTAGTTCCAGTGGCCATTGTTCATATGTTTGTGTGTCTTGCCTCTTTATCTATTCTTCATTTATAGGTCTACCAATTTGGGGTTCACTCGTATGGTTAGAGTAGGGGACTTTTTTCCAGATAAATAGATTCCAAACAGCTTAAATGATTCGAGTCATAAAGCATGTAATACTAAGAATACAATCTAGACAATGCTAGGTGGTATGGTGCTATGACATGGCTGTCACTAGGCGTCACAACCCTCTTGTGCATGTATTTAGCATGCAACAAGAACGATGCACAATGCATTTTAATACGCCTCATTTCTACCAAATATTTGATGTGCTCCATGTCACAAGTCATGATGATAATGAACACTTGTCAACAAATAACATTGACTAGTGGTGAAAATTGATGTCTAGGGGACAGATGAAATTGAGAGAAGAGCGAGATTAGGGGCTGGGGATAGAGAAAATCAAGGAGAAGGAGGTAACATAGCGTGTTCATGCAGTCGTCGAATACACATGTCCACACGTCCAAAATTAAAACCAAACTCACTTAATATAGAGGTGAGTAGTAGTCAAATCCACATAGAATTAGGGTGTGTTTTTTAGATGTTTTGAAATTCGGTCAAATTAGATGTAGAATTGAGATGAAAAATAAGAAATAATATATATTTATAAAGAAAACTCGAAGATCTATCTATGGAAACAAAAATCACTCAAATCAGATCTGTATCCACAGAGAAATTAAATAGCAAAGTAAGAGAGAGAAAATTGCTTATGAAGGGAGAGAAAATGACAAAAATTATTGACATAATCTAACTTGAAACCATAATCTGAGCTTAATTTGCATAATCTAAGCTTCAAAATTAAAATCTAATGCTTAATGACAAAATTTTAGGAGGAAAACACAAAATCTAACTTGAAACAATGCTCGAAATGATTCAATTAATCACCGGATCAAGGCTTTTCATTTTGCAATTTTGAAAATAGAAATATAGCATTCAAGAGGTGATTTCTCCCTATTCTCTTAATGAAATCTTGACTTCAAGGCACTCCTTGGATGTGGAAATGAGTCTAGAACATGATTGAAGCAAGAGATTAAAGGATTAAGCTATTCGACAGGTCTGATTAATAAGAAAATCTAAATATACATACACCATAGAAGAAAAAGTATAACTAGACTTTGAATTGGGTGGCCGTCGGATTGTCTCCTCAAATGCGATCAATGGTTGATATCAAATGCAAGGAGGTGAATTGGTATCCTTAAGTTGTACCTGTCAAATCTAAGATGGAGCACCTAGATTGAACCACATCATCGCATGAAGATTAAATGTTGTTTCATTTCCATCAAACACGTGAGATGATTCCATGCATCCATAAGAGTCCATCAATCGCTTTTGATCTCAACCTTTATAATGCTCGTGATATAGAGCAAGGATTCGCTGAGAGTCATAACTTCCAACCGTCATTGAATCCTGACGAGACGAAACTGCGAGGTCGTTGATTTCACACGGTCTAGTGTCAAAAATATTTCCAAACTTACCAATTTGATGAAATTAATTCGAATTGAAGGGTATAATGGTAAATAAGGGTCGAATCCACAGGGAAATAAGGAAATTCTTGATGTTTTCTTCGAAATTGATCAAATCGGACGATGAATTGATAATAGAAATTGGGGAATGAATTATGAAAGAGAACTTCAAATCGATTCCACGGAATCAAGAATCATCAAATTTGGTCTTGATTTCGCGGAGAAATTGAAGATCAAAGTAGGAAGAAATTTTCGGACGAAGAAATCGCGAAATTGACTTAAATTAAACCAAAGTAAACTTGAAATCTGATAACATGCTATATTAACATCATAAAATATGATTTTTGATGCATATTAAAGTATAAATGATTTCATTTCCATGCATGTTATCATACTTATATGTATTTTTCTATTATTATATGAAAAAGTCATCATAATCTCAAAATACTTTAAATTAGGGTTAATTTTGATAAATTAAAATTTAATAATTTGATAACCCATCTTTTTCTTGAGATTAGAAGTGTTTTTAAATTAAAATAACAAGAGAAATCATTTTTTATAAACATTTATTTCATTTTCTAAAGTTTTAAATCTTAATAAATGAATGTATTTTTTAAATAATAATTTAAACTCTTGTTATTTATTCAATTTGACTTTTTAGAATAATAGATAATTAAATTTCGGATCAAATGAAAGAAATTTGGATTAAGTCGGAGTTATGTATTAAAAGTTATGAATTTTCTATTTTTAGGGATTTTTCCGGATTTTTCTGAATTTATTTTGATTTTTAATAATAAAAATAAATTAAAAAATGACAAAAAGGGTTTTATTTTTCGCGCGGGTCCCACGTGGATGCGACGTGGCACTAAGGGCCACGTGGCGCCCACGTGGCGTATAATATATATTATTTATACATACTATATATATAAAGGGTCTTCAGCCTTCCGTATATCGGAAGGGTTATTGATCCTTATATTGATCCTTATACGCCCACGCGGCGTATAATATATATTATTTATACATACTATATATATAAAGGGTCTTCAGCCTTCCGTATATCAGAAGGGTTATTGATCCTTATAAATCGTCGGGTATTATAAACCCGACGAAACGCTTTATTTCATTCAGTGTGGGACTAATCCACACTATGTTTTAATATGTAGGTGACGTGGCTTGATGAGGAGCGCCGGATCAACGGGATGACCGATCGACGCGCGTCGATCGAATGGACGTGCGGTCCACCATAGATCATCAAGCGCTCGTGTTAATTAAAAGGAGTTATAACGGTCGTGATGCGATCTGACGGGGAGCATCCGGACCGTCGAAATCCGATCCAAAGGACACGATCAAAAGCGTTTTATAAACGCATCTCAGCGGTCGCATCTGGACCGTCCATCACGATCGGACGGCTACGATATTTTTGAAACGGTCCACGATGGACCGTTCCATCGTAACTGTCGATCGAAACGATCAAATGGTTGCGATCAAACGGTTACGATCAAAAGCCCTATAAAAAGACTTGTTCTTCATCGTTTGTAAGCATCCGAGTTGAGATTTCAATCCAATTGAACTGTCTATAACCCTCTCTCTCGTTTCTCTTGATTCCATCCTCTTCCTCTCTCATTTCCGCATCCACGGAGGGGTTGAAGTCAAGATTT
The DNA here is from genome assembly GCA_024174645.1 of Lemna minuta. NCBI lineage: Eukaryota > Viridiplantae > Streptophyta > Magnoliopsida > Alismatales > Araceae > Lemna > Lemna minuta. The sequence continues at coordinate 16,651,198 of CM044112.1, forward strand.
GGTGGAGAATCGAAGGAGAAGTCGCAGCTTGAATCCATCGATCGCGTTCTTCGTGTTCTTCGTGATTAAGAGGCTTAATCGCTGTGATTTGATCGCAATCGAGGATTAGTGGAAGCGGTTTTTGCTTTCTAATCTTCCTATAGTGTTTAATTTCTGTTTAGATTAGGATTTCTATTTCAATTTTGTTAAATTTCATCCAAAATCGTGATTTTTACATTCCGAAATTTCTCTCCACTTCAATTTATGATTTCTCCACGAAATCAAGATCATTTTCGATGATTTTTGATTCTAAGGATTCATTTTGAAGTTATCTTTCGTAATATATCATTTTCCTCAATTTCTACCATCAATTTCTTGTCCGATTTGATCAATTTCAAAGATTACATCAAGAAATTCCTTATTTTCTTGTGGATTTGACCCTTATTTACCATTATACCCTTCAATTCGAGTTAATTTCTTAAAATTGGTAAGTTTGAAATAATTTTTGATGCGATACCGTGTGAAATCAACGACCTCGCGATCTCGTCTCGTCAAATGGCGCCGCTGCCGGGGAATTAAGGCAATTTTTTATCAAATTAAGTCAATTTTGACTTGGTCAACGTGAATTTTTCTCTTAATTTCTTGAAATTCAAGTAATTCAATCGTATTTTGAGTGATCCAAAGTAGAAATCAATCTTCAAGATCCTTAATTCGATAAGATTAAGTGATTTTCGCCCCTTTTCTAAGGACTACGGGCAATCGCTTCTTCAAAATCGCGTTAAGAACGCGTAACTCTCACGGATAATGACATTCAGGTATGAGTGACTTCAATTTTTAATATATTTTAAGTATTTATAAGTTATTATCCATCTACGTACCCGACCCACTCTTCATGAGAAGACAAACAGCTTGGAGAGTACGGAATAATCCCCTAGAAATATACCTCTTTGAACGATCCTCGCAAACTCCCGAAGCTACCGAGACCGACACTACTGAGACCGACTCAACTTTTGATCCTACCGAACCAATAGAAATGGCTCGGAATGATGAAGAAAATGCCAGGAAACGCCTTAGTGACTATGCTAGGCCCGTCCTCCAGCGACCCGTCACTAGAATTCACGCACCCCTAGGAAGAGGGGCCAATTTTAGAATAGATTCCCATGTTATGAGCATGCTACCTATCTTCCATGGTAAGCCTTCCGAAGATCCTTATAGACATGTAGATGAGCTTTCCCAGGTTTGTGAAATAAATCACCTTCAAAATGTCCCCGCCGACACGATGAAGATGAAAATCTTTCCCGCTACCCTTAGAGATAGAGCCAAGGATTGGTTTTTAAAATTAGGGAAAGAATTCACAAGTTGGACCGAGATGGAGGAAGAGTTTTTAAGAAAGTACTATTCCGTAGGAAAAACCACTTCCGTCCGAAAAGCTATCCGAGAATTCACCCAAGGCTCGACTGAAACCTTCCACGAAGCCTGGGAACGACTAAGAGATCTTATGAGGGAGTGCCCACACCATGGCGTGTCTAACCACGAACTAACTCAAATTTTTTATGACGGGTTAGGCCCGCAAGATAGATACCTTTTGGATGCAGCTAGCGGCGGTACCTTTATGAGCAAATATGAAGACGACGCGATGGATCTCATCGAAACGGTGGCAGAAAATAATCACCATAATGCGGTGAAACCATTTGGAAGAGGTGCAATGTCGAAAGCTCTCGACGCCAAATCAGCGGAAACGGGGATGCTCCTCGAAAGAATCGACAAAATGGCAGAAGTCCAGAACTTACTCCTGGACCGACTCAACATCCGCAACGGTTCCGAAGGACTCGTCCCCGTCTCACTCCAAGAGGCGTTACCATGCGCAACTTGCTCAAGATTCGACCACGTCGAATTAGATTGCCCCGTGATGGCAATCCAAGGGCAAGGGATGTACAGACAAGGTCCATTAGGAGGACCAAGTCAACAGGGACGACCAAATTATCCAAGTAATTATCCTAACCAATATAATACCCCTGTTTTTAACAATTCTTCGCAGAATAATGGCTATAGGAGGAACAACGATCAACCCTATCCTCCACAATACAACGATCAGCAAAATTACCCTAATCAAAGACCGTCATCGTTCGTCCCACCGACTCAACCACAAGCATACACGCAAGCTCCACGCTAAACCACGCCGGCATCCGACCCGATCCTTGGCGCGATCTCGTAATTAATGGAGCAAATGACGAGGATGAACTCACGTGTGGACGAAATTCAAGACTTCGTCAAGACGAACGTCCAACCGACGATAGAAAAAAGGGTAAGCAAGTAACTTTTACTGACCAGTTACCCTCGCAGGCCACAGCAAATCCAAGGAATCAAGGAGCTTCGTCGACCCAGACTCACAATATCAACCATGTACACATCGACGAGGAAGCCGTAGAATCAGCTCTGGCCATATCAAGCCTTCGGAGTGGAAAAGCTCTACCGGATCCATACAAGGATCATCCTTTCCACCAAGGCTCAAATGAAGAGAAAGAGACACCAATTATCGTCGAGCAAGACACTGATTCAGAGGACGAGGAAGAATAGGTTACGGCTGAACCTAACCCTGAAAAATACAAGCCCCATGTGCCTTATCCTCAAGCCTTAAACCGACCAAAAGCCAAGAATAGTGAAGATGATGACAACCTACTAGACGCCTTTAAAAAGGTAACGATAACCATTCCCTTGACAGAAGCCATCAAGCACATCCCTTCATACGCAAAATTCCTAAAAGGTATATGTACTCCCCATAGAAACCCTAAACGGATCCAACTTAGTGAGACGGTAAGCTCCATCATGATGAATTCCTTACTCATAAAAAAGAGAGATCCGGGAGCACCCATGATCACAAGTGAAATAGGAGGAATGTCCTTCACTAGGTCCCTATTAGATATAGGAGCCAGTATAAACATCCTCCCTAAGGCTGTATTCGACCGTCATCATGTAGGGGAGTTACAACCATTCCTTGTAGAACTATGCTTAGCCGATGGATCTGTTAGGAAACCCCATGGATTAGTAGAGGATGTCATCGTCAGAATAGAGGATTGTTATTCCCCGGTAGACTTCCTAGTGGTCGACATGAAAATGACTAAGGAGCTGAGCCAAGCCCCAATTATCCTAGGACGACCCTTCCTAGCTACCGCCAAAGCCGTAACCGACTGGGGGAAAGGAGAAGTAATTCTCAAGGTGGGAGAGCACACCGTGAAGGTCGACATCAACAAACTCATGAAATACCCTTCACGAGCTTCCGAAGACTTGGGCACCATCGACTTCGCCGATGATCAAGACATAGATGAATGCGTAGAAGAAGTAATGATGATCGATGAGGAAGCAAGATATGAAGAGCTTCCGATGGACGAGCCAACTTTGGAGCTCAAAACTCTCCCCCGTCTACACTCAAGTATTCCTTCCTTGACGAAGAGAAAGCAAAGCCAGTAATTATTTCGTCCAAGCTGGACCTAAAGCAAGAAGAGCGATTACTGAAAGTGCTAAGGAGGAATAAAGAAGCAATCGGATGGACCTTGACGGACCTAAAAGGGCTAGACCCTTCACTATGTACTCATCGCATCTTCCTAGAGGTTGAGTCAAGACCCGTCAGGGAAGCCCAGAGACGACTCAACCCGAGGGTATGGGAGGCCGTAAAAGAAGAGATTCTTAAATGGCTAAACCATATCCGATAGCCAATGGGTGAGTCCGGTACACGTTGTTCCAAAGAAAGCCGGAGTAACGGTTACGATGAACGAGAAAGGCGAGGAAATCCAGACGCGCCTACCGACGAAGTGGAGGGTCTGCATAGACTATCGAAAGCTGAACTCCGCGACCAAGAAGGACCACTTCTCGTTACCGTTCATCGACCAGATCCTGGACTAACGAGACGAGACTGCGAGGTCATCGATTTCACGCGGTATCGCGTCAAAAATTATTCCGAACTTACCAATTTTGGGAATTTATAACCAATTGAATGGCATAATGGTAAATAAGGGTCGAATCCACAGGGAAATAAGGAATTTCTTGATGTAATCTTCGAAATTGATCAAATCGGACAAGAAATTGATAGTATAAATTGGGGAAAATAGTATTTTATGAAAGAAGACTTCAAATCAATTCCACGGAATCAAGAATCATCAAATTTGGACTTGATTTCGCGGAGAAATCGAAATTCGAAGTGGAGAGAAAATTTCAGACGTTAAAATCGCGATTTTGAGCTAAATCCTATGAAATTGAAATCTAAATCTTAATCTAAACAGAAATTAAACACTATAGGAAGGTAAATTAGGAAAAACCGCCTCCACTAATCCCAATTAGCACTCCAAATGACGCGATTAAACTGATTAATCGCTGAAAACGTGAAGAACGCGAAGAGGAGATTCAAGCTGCGATTTCTTGCAAGTTACGCCGCCAAATCTCGATTTCATAGGCTCCGTGAGTGCGGAAATGGAAGAAGAACACGATGGAATTGAGAGATTCGAGAAGATTGGTGTTGATAACATGCAATCTTAACATGATAAAACATGATTATTAATGCAATTTAAGGCATAAAACATTACATTTATGTGTATGTTATCATACTTTGAGTGCATTTCTATCATTCTATGCATATTTATGTCATAATCTCAAAATGCACTAAATTAGGGTTAATTATGATAAAATAAGGATAAATGATTTTATAACCCATCTTTACTTGAGATTATGAATGGTTTTCAAAGTTAAATAATGAGAGAAATCATATTTATGAACATTCATTTAATTTTCTAAAGTTAAAATCTTAAAGAAATGAATGTATTTTTAAAATATAAATTAAATCTCTTGTTATTTAAATATTTTGAATTTTTAGAATGATAGATAATTAAATTTCAGATCCAATGAAAAGAAATTTGGATTAATTTGGAGTTGTATTTTTAAAAAGATATGATTTTTTTACAATTTTTAAGATTTTTTTCTGGAATTTTTTTCCTTATTTTTTTCTGATTTAATTTCTATTTAAAAAAACGTTAAAAAAATAAATATAATGTAAAAAGTGCGCGGGGCCCACGCTGGGTGCGGCGTGGCACGCAAGGCCACGTGGCGAGCCACGCGGACCCACGCAGATGCGCTCGTGGCGCGGTTTATTATATATATTATATTTATTACTTATATATTATAAAAGGGTTCTTTGTCCTTCCCTATATGGGAAGGGTCATACCCTTAGGAACCGTCGGGTCTTATAAACCCGACGGTTTCCGAAATAATCTCCGTGTGGGACTAATCCCCACACTTGACTTACCTTGCAGGTGACGTGGAAGCACGCTGAACGTTGGATCGAAGGCGCGATCGATCGACGGGCGTCGATCGCGTGGAGCACGGACCACCGGATCGTGATCAAGACACGTGCCAAATAGAGGAATTATAACGGTTGGATCATCGGCGACGTGGCAGCATCGCACGCGTCGATCGCGTGGAGACGGGTGCACCGGAGATCAATCAAACACGTGCTGAATTAAACGGATTATAACGGCCGAGATTTAATCACGTGCGATGCATCTCGACCGTCGGATCAAGAATAAACGGGCGCGATCGGAGCGTTTCTTATAAAGCATTTCATTCGATTAAATCGTGGCCGTCCATCACGATCCAACGGCCACGACTTAATCGAAACGGTCCACGATGGACCGTTTCATCGTAACCGTCGATCGAAACGATCGGACGGTTACGCCCAAATTTAGTATAAATAGATGTGTTCTTCGTCGATGTATGTATTCGAGTTGGATTTCAATCAAATTGACTTGTATAGACACTGATCCTCTCGTTTCTCTCGAGTTCTTCCTCCTCCTCTCTCAATTCCGCATCCACGGAGGGGTAGAAGTCGAGATTTGGTGGAAATTTGAGGGAGAAATCGACGCTTGAAGCTCGGCGTGACGATCTTGACGTTTTTGGTGATTAATCGGCTTAATCACCTCGTTTTGATCGCTAAATGGGTTTAGTGGAAGCGGTTTTACCTTAATTATCCTCCTATTATCTTTAATTTTCGTTTAGATTAGGTTTTAGATTTCAATTTCATAAAATTTCATCCAAAATCACGATTTCGATCGTCCGAAATTTCTCTCCACTTCAATTTTCGATTTCACCGTGAAATCAAGTCCAAATTCGATGATTCTTGATTCCGTGGAATCGATTTGAAGTCTTCTTTCTAAAAATACCATTTTCCCTAATTTCTCACCTCGATTCATTGTCCAATTTGACCAAATTCTAAAAGATATCTCGAAAATACCAAAATTCCCTGTGGATTCGACCCGTATTTACCATTATACCCCTCAATTCTCTCTTAATTCCCTAAATTGGTAAGTTCGGTATTATTTTTGACGCGATACCGCGTGAAAACGATGACCTCGCGGTTTCGTCTCGTCGGGTGTCTAAACAGATCAATTTGGATTGATTTTAACTCAGATGCTTACAAACGATGAAGAACAAGTCTTTTTATAGGGTGTTTGATCGTAATCTTCCGATCGAAACGTTCGACGGTTACGATGAAACGGTCCACCGTAGATCGTTTCGGAAATGTCGTGATCATCAAATCTGAAATGGAGGGTCTGGATGCGTCGTTTAAAATGCGTTAGAAAAACGCTTGCATCTCGACCATTGGATCATGATCGGGTGGTCCAGATGCGATCCGCCGCCATTACATCAGAGCCGTTATAACTCCTTTCTTTTTAACACGTGCTCCTTTGATTGATCGGTGGTCCGCGGTGCACGCGATTGACGCGTGTCTTTTCATCGCGCCTTCGATCCGACGTCCCGTACGCGTCCACGTCACCTGCATAGTAAGTAACGTGTGGATTAGTCCCACACGGAAAAGATTTTAGGAAACCGTCGGGTTTATAATACCCGACGGTTTAGAGGGGTATATACCCTTCCGTATGACGGAAGGCCGAACATTATGCATATTATAGAATATATTATATATATATAAATATTATCGCGCCGCGTAGGCGCCACGTGGGTCCATGTGGCGCTGCCACGTGGCCTAGATTGCCACGTCGCATCCACGTGGCCCCGCGCGAAAAATAAACCCATTTTTTTATTTTTTTATTTATTTAAAAGCGCTTTAAAATCGAAAATAAAATCAAAAAAATCCAGAAAAAATCCCTAAAAATTAGAAAATTCATAACTTTCAAAATATAACTCCAAATTAATCCAAATTTCTTTTATTTGATCTAAAATTTAATTATCTATTATTCTAAAAAGTCAAATTTAATAAATAACAACAGTTTAAATTATTATTTCAAAAATACATTCATTTATTAAGATTTTAAACTTTAGAAAATGAAATAAATGTTTATAAAAGTATTTTTATAAACTCTAATATATCAAATTATTAAACTCTAATATATCAAAATTAACCCTAAATTAGAGTATTTTGAGATTATAATGACTTTTTCATATAATAATAGAAAAATACATATAAGTATGATAACATGGATGGAAATGAAATCATTTATACTTTAATATGCATCAAAAATCATGTTTTATGATGTTAATATAGCATGTTATCACACCCCCCAACTTAAATTATTGCTAGTCTCTTAACAATTTACTATATGATCTCCCTAGAAAGTCTTTTCATCCTTTGATCCTACTACTAAAAAGGTGAAGTGTATAAAGGTATGATCACGTTTTCCTCATAGTGTAGGCCATAATGATATAGATTCCATCTCTAGGTTGACTTCTTTAGTGTATGTCAGGGTAGTGCTCATCGGCTAATGCTCAAGTCTAATTCTTGATTGTAATCAAGGTGAGCATATCTAAGGTATGATGCTATGGTGCTGAAAATAAACTCACTCTCTCATGAGTGGATGTAATTCCTTACCCTCCCAAGTGAACCCACACATCCATCTCACCTTCCATTTTTCTTCCCACATGTGCTTATACCTTCACTACACTTCATTTGCTACACACTCTCTTCAGAAATCCTAAAACTCCTCCACATCATCATTCTAGTCTTCTGAAATGCTTAAAAAAAATAAAGAAAATGAAGAAGAAAAGAAAGAGGAGAAAAGTCAAAAGAAAGAGAGAAATAAGAAGTTACAAGAAGGGAAATAAGTGGGAACATCTTCTACCTTTATCTCTACCTCCACTATCATCTCCACCATCTACCCTATCCATCATCATCCACCTCACTCGGGAGTATAATCATCATAAGTGGTACCTTCTTTGATTTTATAATCCACTTTGTTTTATCAGCATATTTGCTTTTAGCCAAGTCATACCCTTAGAAATAGTATCTTTTATTTCCTTCAGCCTCCTCACACGATGCATCCAAAGATAGGAATCCTTTTGAATTGCACTCTTTTAAGGAGGAAAGCGAGTTGAGGGGAATTCTAAGTACTAAGTATCCTGCATTTTGAGGGAAGGAGTGATATGTTTATGGAGAGGGTAAGGAATTACATCCACTCATGAGAGAGTGAGTTTATTTTCAGCACCATAGCATCATACCTTAGATATGCTCACCTTGAATACAATCAAGAATTAAACTTGAGCATTAGCCGATGAGCACTACCCTGACATGCACTAAAGAAGTCAACCTAGAGATGGAATCTAGATCATTATGGCCTACACTATGAGGAAAACGTGATCATACCTTTATACACTTCACCTTTTTAGTAGTAGGATCAAAAGATGAAAAGACTTTCTAGGGAGATCATATAGTAAATTGCTATCGGATATAGGGTAGATGATTTCTAGGGAGATCATATAGTAATAATTTGATAACCCATCTTTTTCTTGAGATTAAAAGTGTTTTTAAATTAAAATAACAAGAGAAATCATTTTTTATAAATATTTATTTCATTTTCTAAAGTTTTAAATCTTAATAAATAAATGTATTTTTGAAATAATAATTTAAACTCTTGTTATTTATTCAATTTGACTTTTTAGAATAATAGATAATTAAATTTCAGATCAAATGAAAGAAATTTAGATTAATTCGGAGTTATGTATTAAAAGTTATGAATTTTCTATTTTAGGGATTTTTTCTGGATTTTTCTGAATTTATTTCGATTTTTAATAATAAAAATAAATTAAAAAATGACAAAAAGGGTTTTATTTTTCGCGCGGGTCTCACGTGGATGCGACGTGGCACTCAGGGCCACGTGGCAGCGCCACGCGGGCCCACGCGGCGTATAATATATATTATTTATACATACTATATATATAAAGGGTCTTCAGCCTTCCGTATATCGGAAGGGTAATTGATCCTTATAAATCGTCGGGTATTAACACGAAACGCTTTATTTCATTCAGCGTGGGACTAATCCACACTATGTTTTAATATGTAGGTGACGTGGCTTGATGAGGAGCGCCGGATCAACGGGATGACCGATCGACGCGCGTCGATCGAATGGACGTGCGGTCCACCATAGATCATCAAGCGCTCGTGTTAATTAAAAGGAGTTATAACGGTCGTGATGCGATCTGACGGGGAGCATCCGGACCGTCGAAATCAGATCCAAAGGACACGATCAAAAGCGTTTTATAAACGCATCTCAGTGGTCGCATCTGGACCGTCCATCACGATCAGACGGGTACGATATTTTTGAAACGGTCCACGATGGACCGTTCCATCGTAACCGTTGATCGAAACGATCAAATGGTTACGATCAAAAGCCCTTAAAAAGACTTGTTCTTCATCATTTGTAAGCATCCGAGTTGAGATTTCAATCCAATTGAACTGTCTAGACACCCTCTCTCTCGTTTCTCTTGATTCCATCCTCTTCCTCTCTCATTTCCGCATCCACGGAGGGGTTGAAGTCAAGATTTGGTGGAGAATCGAAGGAGAAATCACAGCTTGAACACGAAGATCACGTTCTTCGTGTTCTTCGTGATTAAGAGGCTTAATCGCCGCGATTTGATCGCAATCGAGGATTAGTGGAAGCGGTTTTTGCTTTCTAATCTTCTTATAGTGTTTAATTTCTGTTTAGATTAGGATTTCTATTTCAATTTTGTTAAATTTCATCCAAAATCGTGATTTTTACATTCCGAAATTTCTCTCCACTTCAATTTGTGATTTCTCCACGAAATCAAGATCATTTTCGATGATTTTTGATTCCGTGGATTCATTTTGAAGTTATCTTTCATAATATATCATTTTCCTCAATTTCTACCATCAATTTCTTGTCCGATTTGATCAATTTCAAAGATTACATCAAGAAATTCCTTATTTCCCTGTGGATTCGACCCTTATTTACCATTATACCCTTCAATTCGAGTAAATTTCTTAAAATTGGTAAGTTCAGAATAATTTTTGACGTGATACCGTGTGAAATCAACGACCTCGCGGTCTCGTCTCATCAAAATCCTAATCTAAATTGAAATTAAACATGATAGGAACGTAGATTATGAAAAACCGCTTCCACTAATCCCAAATAGCGATCAAATCGACGCGATTAAACCGCTTAATCGCATAGAACACGAAGAACGCGATGTGGAGATTCAAGCGTTGATTTCTCCTAATCTACTCAACCAAATCTCGAACTCAAAGCTCCGGAGGTGCGGAAATGAGTGTAGAACACAATGGGATCGAGAGACTCGAGAGGGAAGGTGTCTAAACAGATCAAATGCTTTGATTTCCAACTCGAATGCTTAGAACATCGAAGAACACCTCTATTTATACACATTTTCGGCGTAACCGTTCGATCGAAACGATCGAAGGTTAAGATGAAACGGTCCACCGTGGATCATTTCAAACATATCGCCGCCGTCAGATCTTCGATGGAGGGTCCGGATGATGCTTTAGATTTGCGTTATAAAACGCCTTGAATCGCGCCCCTTGGATCGCGATCGGGCGGTCGAGATGCGATCCTCGCCGTTTCATCAGAGCCGTTATAACTATTTTAATCAGCCACGTGCGTGATCGGGATATGGTGGACCGCGGGGTGCACTCGATCGGCGCTCTTCGATCGTGATCCAACGCCTCTCCGTCAACCACGTCACCTGCAATATTAAAAACCGTGTGGAACTTAGTCCCACACAGAGAAAATTAAAAGAAGTTATCGGGTTTATATTATGCAACGGTTTATAGGGTTAATAATTTCTTCTGATAATCGGAAGACTATATATAATATATCCACTATATAAGTAAATATAAATGAAACGTCACATCGCCGTGTAGGCACCTCGTGTGCCCGTATGGCGCTACCACGTGGCCTTGCGTGCCACGTCGCATCCACGTGGGTCCCGCGCGAAATAAAAACCATTTCTTTGCATTTATTTAATTCATTTTTAACATAAAAATCGTAAAATTAATTCAGAAAAATTCGGAAAAATCCCTAAAAATTAGAAAATTCATAACTTTTAAAATATAACTCCAAATTAATCCAAATTTCTTTCATTTGATCCGAAATTTAATTATCTATAATTCTAAAAAGTAAAAATTAATAAATAATGAGAGTTTTAATTTTCATTTCAAAAATACATTTATTTTTTTTACAGATATTAACTTAAGAAAGTATAAATAAATGTTTATAAAACATTTCTTTCATTATTTTAACTTTAAAAACCTCTATATTCTCAAGTAAAGATGGGTTATTAATTATTTGTCTTTTAAATCATCATATTTAACACCAATTTAAAGTATTTTTGAGATTATAATTACTTTTTCATGGAATGATAGAAAAATACACATAAGTATGATAACATGCATTGAAATGAAATCATTTATGCCTTAATATGCATCAATAATCATGTTTTATCATGTTAATATAGCATGTTATCAAATCCCATCATGCCGCGTACCCCGTTCACTTATTTGAAAATCAAGGGTTTGGATTAAATCCATCAATTTGCTTTGATCTGACATCCTTTGACGCACCACATCACCTGCATAAGATAAGCTTAGTCCCGCATTGAAATAATGATAAATATTTATGAATATAAATAGGACGATGGATTTATTAGTTAATATCGACCCATTTAGGGCACATAACAATAGCACTCCCTTTAAACCGTACCAAGCATGCACCGCGTGGTTCTCTCACACATCATCATGCGGCAATGATAACATGCTATATTAACATAATTAAACATGATTTTTGATGCATATTAAGGTATAATGATTTCATTTCCATGCATGTTATCATACTTATGTGTATTTTTCTATCATTCCATGAAAAAGTAATTATAATCTCAAAATACCTTAAAAAGATAAATAATTTAATAACCCATCTTTACTTGAGATTATAGATGTTTTTAGAGTTAAAATTATGAGAGAAATCATTTGTAGACATTTATTTATATTTGTCTAAGTTAAAATCTTTAAAAAAGTAAATGTATTTTTAAAATAGAAATTAAAACTCTCATTATTTATCAATTTTCATTTTTTTTAGAATGATAGATAATTAAATTTCGGATCAAATGAAAGAAATTTGGATTAATTTAGAGTTATATATTAAAAGTTATGAATTTTCTATTTTTAGGGATTTTTTCCAGATTTTTCTGATTTATTTTACGATTTTTAATGTTAAAAAAGATTTAAAAAAATACAAAAATGGTTTGTAATTTTGCGCGGGACCCACGTGGATGCGACGTGGCACTCAGGGCCACGTGGCAGCGCCACGCAGGCCCACGCGGCGCCTACGCGGCGAAGAGGTGACACGTGTGCATGCTATTTATATGTACTCGTATTATTAGTTTATAATATATATAGCCTTCCGTTTATCGGAAGGAGATTATTACCTCTTGAAACCGTTGCCCCTTATAAACCCTTTAATCTCTTTTAATTTTTCCCGTGTGGGACTAAAGTCCCACACAGTTTTTAAACGTGCAGGTGACGTGGCGAAAGGAGAGGCGTCGGATTGGATGGAGCGTGGATCATCACGCGTCAATCGGGTGTACACGAGGACCACCGATCGCGATCAAAGACACGTGTGATTTAAAATGGATTATAACGGTCGTGATTGAAACTATCGCGGTGCATCTCGACCGCACGATCGCGATCCAAGGGGCGCAAATTCATGCATTTTTATAACGCTTATCTACGCGGCGCATCCGGACCGTTCATCAAGATCAGACGGCCACGACTTAAGCGAAACGGTCCACGATGGACCGTTCCATCGTAACCATCGATCGAAACAATCGGACGGTTACGCCCAAATGTACTATAAAATGACATGTTTTTCCGATGTTCAAACCATTCGAGTTGGAATTCAATCTAATTGAGCTGTCTAGACACCTCTCCTCTTGTTTTTCTTGATCTCAACGTGTTCTACCTTCAATTCCGCACCTCCAGAGCTCTTGAAATCAAGATTTCATCGTGTAGATTGGTAGAAATTGTAGCTTGAACTCGCGAAGGCGTTCTTCGGCTTTTTCGTCGATTAATCGGTTTAATCGAGCTAATCCGATCGCTAATCGTGGTTAGTGGAAGCGGTTTTTACCAAGATTTAGTTTATTCAAGTTTGATTTTGATTTAGATTAGGATTTAAGGTTCAATTTGGTTAAATTTTAAATAAAATCGTGATTTTCGATTCTGAAATTTTCTCTCCACTTCGATTTTCGATTTCTCCGCGAAATCAAGTCCAAATTCGATGATTCTTGATTCCGTGGAATCGATTTGAAGTTATCTTTCATAATTTATCATTTTCCCCAATTTCTATCATCAATTCATCGTCCGACTTGATAAATTTTGAAGAATACATCAAGAATTTTCTTATTTCCCTGTGGATTCGACCCTTATTTATCATTATACCTTTCAATTCGATACATTTTCATCAAATTGGTAAGTTCGGAATTATTTTTGACACGAGACCCTGTGAAATCAACGACCTCGCGGTCTCGTCTCATCAGGCAACACACAGATGTACATGCCATGTCAGCTCATACTATAAAAATAAGCTTTTTACTTTTGAAATAAAACAAAGCTAAAAATTTCAAAATAAATTCACAAAAATTCTAGAAAAATTCCTAAAATTAGAAAATCTATATCTTTTAAAATAAAACTCATTTTTAATTCATTATTTAATCTTATATTAAACAATATAGCATTATATGTAATTTAATTAAGAAATAATAAGAGAATAAATATTTAATTTCAAGATATAATCAACTAACTTACAAAAATAAAAGTAAATATTTTTAAAGTGTATATGAAAAAAATTCTCTTACTATTTTGCATTTAAAATTAAAATAAAATCTTAAATAAGATTAGGCAAGTCTATTTAAAATTCAAATTTTGATTTTTATATGATTAGCTCTAAAAATAATATATTTTGAGATTTTTTGATATAAATTATATAAAATGATGAATTTGTACTCAAATTATGATAACATGCATAAGAATGAGATAAATTATGCCTTAAAAATACTCTAATAATCATGAAATTATAAGTAAATATTACATGTTATCATGGAGGAATTCGAGGCTGGGAATTGGGAAATCGAGGATCAAGGCTAATCGTTTGGCATTGAAAACACATGGAATTTTTTTTTACTTGGGATTGGGGGGAATTCGGGTAAAATAATGATGCGGGGTAAATGCGCTCAATTCTCACATAGATGCTTTGCATCAACACGCATGACCATCTAATGTCATGACATGCTGACCTCACTACACATGCACTCACAATGTGCAAACAAGGTTGATCATATAATATGAGAGGCCTAAATGTGTTGCAAAAATAAACAGAAAAACAAATAAGGGCTTGTTGAAACTTATAATGACTGAGGTGATCAAGTTGATGCCACCAATGAGTTAAGAATTCGACAAGAGACAATGAGGATGGAATTCCCTATGGGAGATCATTTGGGACAAGCATTTAAAGTCCATAATAAATGAGAGTCTCAATAGACCCAATAATACAAGATCTTGTGGTGTGGATCCAAAGTGTTTCAAAGGACCTAGTAAAATATATTTTGCTAGAAAAGAAGCTTCAATGGATACTAAAAATCTAATGAGAAGATCCACTAGTTTGGATCCAAAAACTAGTTCTAAAGGGATTTATACCTCCTAACTACTATGAGCCATTGGCTCTTCATGGAAATATAGCTTGGATAATCATATATCATGTGAACCCCTAATTTAATGGTGAAATATCTAATGTGGGTGAATCAAGTTTCTAGGTTTATTTAATATTATCTAGCTCTTTTTTTCCTTCTTTATACAATCAGACTCCCTGCATCACATTGTGATGGATATTATGTGGCTTGCAAGCCAATCACATTTCTACTTGTTGCTTATATTCATTGAAATGAATTTTTTTTGTCATTATTGTGTGATGTTTATAATGATGTATGTGAATATATGCAATGACTTAGTGACGTGTCGTTTTCGTGCGTCGTTAAAACACAAAGACGATGGTCAAACAAAATTTATAAAACCGAACTCACAAAGACAAGATATAATAATCAAGTACTGGGTAAGTATCGGGTCGATCCACAGAGAGCAGGGTTGACTTTAATCGTAGAGTTGACTTGGTCAAACTTAGGTTCAAAAGGAGTTTTAAATAAGAGAATATAAGATGTAAGATATGGAAATGATATAAATAAGGTAAATAATAAGTTTTAAGATTTGAAATCTCAGATTTGACAGAGAAAAGTCAAAAGTCAAAGTCAAAGCATTGACTTTGACCAGTAGTAGGTGTTCTGCAAAATCAGAGAATCAAACAGAGTCAGAAGATTACGAAAAGTAGATATTTGGAAACTAGAGAGAAAATGGAATTCACTGATATAAGTTTTGTAATTTTTGGATAAGAAATGGATTTATTATGAATTATTGAAAATCAATGATCAGAAAATCCCCGAAATGAACACCTCAGAGGAAATCTTCGAAATTGAATGCCCAAATGAAATCCAAATATTACAATTTATATGTCAATAGAAAGCTAAGAACCAGAGGAATCCAACAAGACCAAAATTATCAAATTCTGATTTGTCAATAAAAAGTAATTGACCCCGAAAGTCAACGTTTGACTTCTGATGAAAGATGAACAGTCCGTGGTCAAACGTTAAATTGAAGGGTCAAATGAACTCGGAATTTGATGAATTTGCTATCCACGGAAAGCTGATGAAAAGAGAAATCCAATGAAACCAAAATCAAGTGATTTGGAATTATAATAAGAGAGATATCCTATTTTCAAAATCAGAAAAATTTTGGACCTAAAATTGAGGAAAATGAAGAACACTATGAACTAATTTGCAAAATTAAACTTCTAAATCTAATAAAAACTCAAATTACCTCCTGATAATCGATCGAATCTCACTACTAACCCGATTTCCGCAAGGATGGGGCTCCAATTCTCGTGGATTCAAGCGAATTTGCTCGGATTCTTCCTCGTGGACGTTCGGAATTCAAGGGGAAAATTCGATGAAATCAAGGAGAAATTCGTGATCAATCCCGCTCCAATTGCTTCGCAATCAAGTCTAAACGCGGGGGGAACACGATGAATAGAGATCTTCCTCGAAACTCGCTTAATTTCTTCACGAGTCGATCAAAAGTTAAGAACAAAAGAAGGAAATACATGGTTTTTAAAGAAGAAATTGGCCCGAAATTTGGATGATGGAGGCGATCGTGGAGGCGGTTTTCAAGCGTCGTGGGAACGAGTCTTTGGGTGCGGCGTCGTGGCTTCAATTCCACGAAAAATCCGCGTGAATTGGGCTTCAAATCAGCCTCCAAAAAGGCCACGATTTCCGCCACGATTTACCACGATTTCCGCCCGATCGGGCTTTGATTGGGCATCGATCGTGCTCCTGCAGCTCCATCGATCATCGTTAGCTCGAGTGGGATCGATTCCGCGGCAGAATGCGTGCGATCGCGGCTCGATTGCGCCGCGATCACGGCTCGATCACGGCTCGATCGCGCCGCGATCGCGGCTCGATCGCGAGGTTCTTCCTCGTCGTCTCTGCACCGTTCGATGGCGATCCGCCGATCGTGATTGCGAATAATCGCAGCCGTCTGATGCATCTCAAGCCCTTCGATTTGATGACGATCGACCGCTTCTCGGGATGCCACGTGGCGTGAGGTAAGTCGTTCGATTGAGGCGTGGTATCTCCTCGCCATGCTACGTGTCACCCATCCGCCGCTTCACTTAAACCGGGATTAGCGCACGTGTTGGATTGATGATCGCGTGGACTCGGGTCCACGCGATCGTAGCCGTCCGTGAGAAGATCGGACGCTCGCCGCGTGTCCACGTCACCTGCAGAGTAAAACTGTGTGGGAACATAGTCCCACACGGATTAAAAGGAGGAAGAGGGCGCGCTTAAATAGGGGAAAGGATTCCCCTATTAACTATCCTTATACTCCTCTCTACTCCGCGACACGTGGCGCCCCACACGGGCGCCCACGTGGCCTCCCTGCCACTTGACGCTGCTCCTGTGTGGGCCACACGCGTCCTGCCACGTGGCCTCAGCGCCACGTCGTAACGGCGCGGTGGACCCGCGCGCCATGTGGGCCCGCTCGCCACGTCAGCCCCGCCTGGGTCCGCTCTCCACGTCAGCCGCAGGTAATTTCTCCCCTTTTTTCGCGATTTTAACTAAGAATTTCCTTAAAAAGTTAATTAAAAATCAAATAAAAAATTGGAAAATAGTATAAAACTTCAGAAATTCATATTTCTCAAAATAAAACTCCTTTTTAATCCAAATTTTCTCCATTGGATCACAAATTCTTTTCTTTTTAATATCATGTCATTTAAAATATGTTTTCAAGAAGGAAATAAAGATGAATTAAAATTTCATTAAATAAGTTCTAATTAAACATTCTAAATCATAAATTCATCCTAAATTCATCCTTCCAAACATTCACTAAAGTCAGAACTCATTTAATAACTGAGATTAACTTCTATTAATTTAAACAAAAGATTAATCATCTATTAAACATGAAATTATCCCTAATTTATGCATAAATATCAACTTTAATGAAATGACATGCCAATGGAGAAAATTCCTAAAAAGTATGATAACATGCATCATATTCACCGAAAATAAGCATGAATATGAGTTAATTAGGGTAAGAATTCCGGTTATAAATGCATGTTATCACTTAGTGAATATTATAATGTCATCATGCAAAGATCATTAGTCTTTAATACCTATTTTAGACATCTGTATTTGAAGGATATTCAATTAGTAAATCGAAATGTTTCGTAAGAATAGCACTAGATGATATACCTCGTATGATGAGTATGTTTGATCATGTGGCTATTAGTGTGGATATATCAAGGATAGATAGTGAGTGCTCTTTGGAGAAAGAATTCACTAAATTGATCTGCATTAATTTATGAATAGTATTATACCTAACCATCAATTAGGTTATGATAAGCCAATTTTTAGGTTTAAAAATATCATTTTTGGAAAATCAAACTTATTTAATAATATTTATAAGATTTTATCCTTTATCATAAATAGTCAAGTATGAGTGAGAAAGGGGTCAAACTATAGAGAGGAAGGTCCATTGGTGAGAAAATGGATGTGATTGATAAAAAGATGTGAAATGCATGATGAGTCGAAGGTGATGCTCGTCATTTAATCACTCATTCAAGAGCTCGTAAAATTTTCCCAAACATTGTGTTTTGCATCCAACACAAAGAATGACAAAAATAAAGAAGAAAATGCTAATAAATGATGATTTGATCACAAATAACAATCCATCACAACCCCTCCTTCCTTTGGTTAGACAATGTTGTAGGCATACAGTGAAAATGTTCTACGCTATATATATTCTAGAGCATGTTATATAGCCAAGCACCCAATGGGCTAACAACTCAACATATTGACTAAGTTAAATTAATCCTTGATTAATTAATATATATGTTGAAATAGGTAATTAATATGCTTGACCAACAAGTGTTATTGGGTTTATGGAGTTATTAACTAGAGAAATTTTATCTACTGTTATTGGGTTTATGGAACATATCCAATACCATTCTTTACCGATAGTTCGATGTCCTTCTCAAATATCCTTCAAATAGGAATATTTAAATTATATGTTTAAAGACTAGTGATCATTGTATTATGATCTCACCATAATTCACTTAGCCCTTGCATATGCTCATAGACTTCATTGCAAACAAACATGACTCGAGAATGACAATTAATAAATTTTATTTCAATGAATATAAATGAGATACATGAAAGTATGATTTGGCTTGTAGGATACATAATTTATATCATAGGAATATTTATAAGATGTATTTAAACACTAGTGCTCATTGTATTATGATATCATCATTAGTCATTGAGTCATTGCATATGATCATGGACTAAATTATAAACATCACACAAGAGTAACGATAATTAAATTTTATTTTAACGAATGTAAATGAGACATGGAAGTGTGATTTGTCTAATATGACACATAATATTCATAATATTTTTTTAAAATTTATTAGATGGATGGCGGACATCTGAGAGTACCATCCATAGTTTGAGTTTGTCAACAAATTTCTTATTTGATGATAGTCAAATGGACCAGACTACTAGCCAAATCTCAAATGACGGTTGATGGAACTTGAACACTACATAAACCCATTTCAACCCATTTATGATAATGCCAAATCAAATTTTAACCCATTTATGATCTAACCAACTCTCACACATATAGTTTTGTTGAAACTTCACTCATGGCCTCTAATTGCTCGTATACCAAAGTAGTGATTTTTCAATGCTCCTCCTATCAGTCATGGGTTGACTCCCAAAGATTACCTTACTGCTTCCTACTCCTTTAGGCTTGGCTCATCTCTTTGAAGTCCACTAGCCTCAACATTGCTCTATGCCTAATCTAGGTAAATTTGTTAAACTTGTACTATGAGAACATTCAAGGCGAAAGAATAAAATACCTGATATGACTTTTTGGTAAACTCCCTAGACTCATCCTAAACCTAGCATCGGTTCTCAAAGGGTTTACCTCTTACCCTATAGGTAAGTACTTATCACAAGGAGTTCAAGTATATCTTGAGTGTTTAAACTAACTCAAAGTATCTAACAACATTAAATGATCTATACAATTATCATGAGAGAATAAATATAGAGAATGAAATTTATTAGAATTAAAGTAAATGAATAAAAAAATGTATCAAGTTCTCCGTACTGTGTTTGAAATTTGCCTTCAATTCTAATTTTTTGCCTTTGACTTTGACTTTTGCCTTTGGCTTCAATTGTCTAGACTTGACTTTAAATTTTTCAAGTCTTTAACTTTTGACTTTCTAAGATATGTGGAAATCTATCCATATGTGCCTAAATTGATTCTCTTAATAGGCCAAGCATGATGCTCTTAACATGCCTAGTATGATGCTCTTGATATGACTAGGATAATACCCTTGGGATGTTGAAGATGATGCTCATACAATTCCTAAATTTGTTTGAGTTGTAGAATGGCGAATAATCAAGAGATAGTGCTTTCCAACCTTTGTATGAAAAGGAAAAGCTTGATTGATATCATTCTTGAGATTATGAGAAATTTTAGTTGGTCTTTTTTGAGAGAGTTTTCATTTCTTGAGCTTTTTCTTCCACACATAGAGATAGAGAGAGAGCATTTTCTTTGTGTACATGAGAGAGAACACTACTTTTTTTAGGATAAAGAGTGTGATCTTAAGAGAGATGTCCGACTATAGTGTCCTAAAATGCTCCCGTTCAAAAATATAAATTAAAAAGAAATACAATAGCATCAAACCAAAAAAATCTTATAAAAAATAACAAAAAACTAACACTAAATGGAATTTCTATGTAATATAAATGACCTTTATGTAAAATGCACATAATTTGGCATGAGATTTGATATGTCTTCAATGCTACAATTCAAATCAATACGATGATTTGGGTATGTCTGAAAATGACAATAATATTTATAATGCACTAAAAATTTTTCAAGACATGGGAATGAAACTATTTTCTAGATGTGATTATTCAAGGTGTATTTATATCTATGAATTAAGAAATAGTAATCATGAAAGTGGATAAATATTTCTAGAATTGCTTGAGTTCACTCTCGATTCCATGGAATTGATGTACCTTGCTAAAGCCATTTTGACTAAAGCATCACCTTTATCATGAAAGTAATGCGATATAATAATTCATTACATCAATGAATCATTTTTAAAAAACTTATCAAACTCACTTGTATCTATCATATTATCCTTACCAACAGCTTACCCAATATGGATTGTGTGAAATGATTCTCTTGTCCAAAAAATCAAAGGCCCATAACCTTTTTAAATCACATTTTGGATTGTTTAAAGTTAATATCATTCACCTCATTACTTAGATTAATGTGAAAAAATAGATGTTGGGTAAAAATTATGTTAAATAGTTTAGGATGTCTTTAGGCTCATCGTCATGTCTAAAACATGCATAGAAACCTATTACATATCCATTGTCATTGTGTTTTGTTTCCTTCCACTTGGTCCTTTGGCGTTGATGACATGTTAATGTCATGGAAATGTAGATTTCATGAATAAGCTTTTAGTTTGTTGAATTGGGTGTTTTTCTATCTCTGGCATGCATTCAAGGGAGTGTATGTCAGGTGGATGTGTTCATGCTAGCACGACTTGCAATGAGGTTCCGATGGTCAATGTTTGTAATACTTAGTAATGTCTTTCAACTTCAATTAATCATGCCAACTTTGCAAAATGTTATCAATTCGTTCATCAAAGTCAAAAAATGAACAAATTAAAATGAAGCAAGTCCAGGATAAATATGGTAGTAATTATGATGATAAATTTAAACATAGTTTAGCGACATCTATTTGACCCTAATTACCACCTTGATTCCATTCAATCAAATTTTAGGGCTCAGAAGCTGCCTCCTCAAATCTTGATTTCTTTTCAATGATAGATAATTGCATAATATTCCCAATTTTCAATTTTCAATTTCTATCCACCAGAAATTCTCAAAAGTCAATCATGAATAGTATTAAATTGATGGCCCATTAAGGAGTAGCATGTTTCGGGGAGTCAGAGGGAGACCGCGAACATAGATCCCCTCGGACGGAAGCCGGAGAAAGGAATCAGAAAGTGAATGGGAAGCTGGGAGGTGGGTCGTCCCGCGGTGTTGTTGGTATGCGGGAGTCTCGTATACTACCACTGCGCCTACCGGCATTCCAGCCTCCTCTCCCTCGTCGCCGACGTCTTCATCGTTCTCCTCAGCTCGCTCGCCATCCTCGGCACGCTCTTCCGCCAGATGGACATCTCGTAAGCATCAGCGTAATCGCCTCATTCTTTTAACTCGTCCTCACTGTTGTAGATTCAAAAAGCGCTTTTTATGCCCGTGCTTTGAATTTTTATTATTTGCTATTTATCTCGAGTTTAAAACGTAAATCGCCCTTTTGATTGTTTATAGGGTGCCTGTGGACCCCCTCGAGTGGCAAATTTCTCAGGAGTCGGCCAATGCTTTTGCCGCATGCATGGCTAACACAATTGGAGCCGCAGAATCAGTGCTGAGAGTTGCTGCAACTGGTCATGACAAGAGACTCTTTCTCAAGGTTACCCTTTTTAAAATTCTATGATCATTAGCCATTTTATGATATTATTAAATGGTGTTATCTTAAGTGGATTCAATATTTACGTTCTTGGAATCATTGATTTCAAGTTAGGTTCTGGGTGATTGATCCGGATTGAATTGACAATCTGATCTGGATCTGCCTCAATTCAACGAAAATAAATTGAGATCTCCAAATTTAGTGGAGGTCACTATTGCCAAATATGTAAATCCGTCGGCCTGTGATGTCAGTCTCGGAGTGAAAAGTTGCTTCCTCCTGGATGTGTCTCATTCAATAATACCAAATTTTTTTGAAAAGGACTGGACGAGTATTTTTTTGTATAAATGAAAAAAATCGAACTTTTCATCGCTGATCATTTGGAGTGATTCCTGTAAACAGCCATATTTTACAAAATTGGCAACTGAAATGTAAGCTTTCACACATGGATCTGATTGCATAAGCGGACGAAAGGTAGAAAAGGCAGTTTAGAAATAAGAGAAGGAAGGCGATGCAAATTTGAGGCAGAGGAAGATTCTAGCAAAGGTGGGGAGATTGTGGGAAGTAGGGAAGGTTGGGCACTCAGCCGACGCAATTGAATAGGATTGAGATTATGGCACCAGGAGGATGCCAAAGAGTGGGCATCCAGAGGTAAAGGTGCAATCAGTCTGATCCCTAGCCACTTAAGATTCTCCTCTTGCCTGGGTCTGGGAAAGGTTATTTGAAACTTTCAATTGTAGCTGTCGGATCACATCTTATGGCCATACTTATATCCCAGTGTTCCAGATGGACTGGTTATTTTTACAAAATCGTGTACAACAGTTGGTTGCATATCCTGTGATCAGATTTTTCCATCCCTAAGTTAGATCATTTGTTTCTCGAGATGTGGTCTCCTCACTGATCTGATAATTTTATCTCAATAGGCTTCAGCTATTTTACAGTTCAAACCTCAGATCTAGATCAACGACTAAATTGATAAGCCGTGATCTCAATAACCAGTTTCTCATTTCGTGGAAATAAATAAAGTGTTACCGCTGTCATATATTTTAATGTTTTTTCTTTGTTCACATTGTTTTTAACAGTTTTAATGGTTTTTATTTATTAAATTTCGAATTATTCAACTTATCTTTATGAGTTTGTGTAAATTTAATTCTTTATCTTTTCATCGTTTTCTTCTTAAATACCTCTCCTCTTGTTAAACTGTTCTAATTTTTTATGATCTTTTTTTTTATTATATGTTTACTCGTGTCAGATTATGTTTTGAATTTATAGATTTTTATTCAAAATAGTTTTATCATTCTAGCATTTATCTAGCCTTAGATTTTTTTTTATTAAATTTTTTAATAGTTTAGATGATTTTCCTTCGCTTTTTTTAGTAATTAGAAATTACCTGATTATTACCAAATTGAGTCGTTTGAATTGAAGATCTTGATTTGGATTCGCCACAATGCAGCTGATTTTTTTCCCAATTCGATTGAGTCAATGTCAACTCGATTAAAACTGGGGAAACCGGCTTCTGAGTTGTAGTCAATGCCCAAATGGAATTTGATTGCTTTATTCCATTGTTAGAGAATAATCCTAAACCCCTTAATGACAATTATACGCTTAAAACTCTAATGGCCTCGAAGAGATGCACTTCTGGGAAGATCTTCCAATCATTGTCAATTAGTATTCATGGTTTGTAATATTCAGTCATTTGACGTTTAATAAGATCAATTTCATGACCAAAAACTAGTGAGAACTCTCTTGAATCTGATGATGTTTTATTGAGACACAAATCCCGACTAAGTGTCTCTGGTTGTACCAGTTGATCACCGTTGAAGGAGTATTCTTTCGAAGGCGGCGCATAGTTAGAAGTTTCTTTTTAAGGTGCAAGATTATAATTTTTTCCATGAAGCCTAAGTAATGATTTTGCCAGGTGGTTTTCATTTTATACCTTCTGTCAGTTCTTGGCCGGCTGGCATCAGGCCCTACAGTCGCTTACATTGGTCAGTGATGTACCCTCTCTCTCCTCCTCTTTCCCTCTGTTTGCACCCTTCTGTGTTTCTCTGCACCCACCTCTCTCTCTCTCTCTCTCTCACATCCTAATGTTGTTCTAATGCTCTTTACCTTTCTCTGAGCTAGGTCTCTGCCTGCTTTGCCTCTATATCTTCGCGCACAATTCTCCACTAACGCACTGCCTCGACTGGCGAAGAAGAGATTCAGCCGACATGGCCCAGGATTGATCACTGGAGTCATATCCGTTTTGTACATTAATCTAAGATTTATACTTCCACCCATAGAAGTAAGTGATCTCCTGATAAAGTTAGTCATGCGCTTATCTCATGTATCTGCTTGATTTAAACACATGAACCATAAAGTAGACAGATCACATAATGTCATGGCAATAATTCGTAAAGTCTTATGGTCCAAAATTATCAGAGAGCGGGAGGCTGGGAGTCTCACTTGGGCAACCCGGTTGATGGGTTAATGAGAGAGAAATCTTCAGATAGCAAGATGGGACCTTTCCCAGGTCTGGTACAGATGAAATAGCTGATGCTCCCGGGGAATTTCTGCACCTTCTCCTTGTCCTTAACTTCAGGCGGAGGCAACAATCCCTCCACATCTTCCGTAGAGCCCACTCCAGCTTCCTGAAGAATCGAAGTATCCCCAACTACATAGCTGAAAGAAAAGGAAAAGGCAAAATTTGAGTTCAAATCACTTCTCTCAAGAGAAAGGAAATAGTAGAATAGATAATCCACCTGTCTAACTTAGTGTCAGGAGCGGGAGGAAAGAAGAAGAGAAGCCTCCGGAGAAGAGAGGAAGCAGTAACCCTGTTAGGAGCGATTAAAACAGCATTTGGTCCCGCATCAAAGGTGTAAGCCACCTGTTATTTATCCAAGGAAAATAAGTCATCAGCCTATCATCTTATTCAGAGTGCAGAACATGAACGTAAAAGTTTGATGCCTGCGGCACTCCTTCAAGCTGCCTCCAGCGCTCCACTGCATTGATTATCCTGAAAATATCGATTCAGAGGATAAGTATTTCTTCTCAAAAAATTTTACTCAATAATTTGTACAATTGCTTTAAAAACCATACCGGTGTGATGTATCGTTCATGTAAAATATGGGAGGGGTGGTGTCTAGACAGACAGCATGAAACTGGTTACTGTCGGCACATGTTAGCATAGCAAACGCCCCAAAATCGCGGTTCCTGATAGCTTCCTCCATTTTCAGTATCCGACTAGGAACAATAGTCTGAACAATAAAAAAAAGAGCAATAAACATTTAAGCATTGATATAAGCGCTGCACTTTACATAGAAAAGTGGGCCACAAGTGAAGGGGTAGAAATTTCTTATATAATTTAAACAGCCACACAATATCAATTACCAAAATAATCTTAGACTTAAATTATTGAATACTCAAATAAGGTTTTGGGGGATAACCTATCATTTCGGGGTTTTATTTCATTTATCTTTCAAATGCTCTCTTCCCCATTCCCCTCTCTCTCTCTCTTGAAAATTCTGATGCATCCCAAGCGGGATCGTATCACCTCCCTCCAGATCAATTACTCAAAGACCCTAAAATTCTTTCATATTTTTTCAACAGTGATGATTTCTCAGCTCTACCTCAGCTCTGTGCTGTAGAAGAGCGCTTGTTAACACGCTGTCTCGCATTCCAGAAGTGCTGCTGGTTTCCTTCTGTTTAGAGCTCACCTAAAAAAGGTATGAATTATTAGAGGGGCACATTATTATATCATGTAATTATCACATACCACTGCTATAATTATGACAAGATCGTTCCAATATGATTCGTCTACAAGCTGAATAGCTGTGCTGTCTGTGCCATTGACTGCCTGTGAACAAGAGAGAATGATTGGCTTCACATGCAATAAAATAAAGAACCAGAGATGGAGTCAGAGAACTTACCTCCCCCTTTACCCATTTGACAAATCCACCAAACAGGCTGCGGCACGCACTGCCTGATCCTTGCCTATAATACACACACATAATTTCGCACAGATCATCTATAATTGTTGAATAACAATTAAAATATGATATATATATATATATATATATATATATATATATATTTTCGTGCAGTGATTTGACGGTAGGGATGGATCTGATTTTATGAAAAGGGCAATCATGGAAAATGAAGGTCTGAGTTCAAACCTTGCGATTGATGATAGAGCAGTTTCATTGTCGCTCACATTCATGAGCTTGGCCAGAGTAAAGACTGGGGATGATTGAAAAAAGATCCCATGAAACACATTAACATTAGATCTATCAAGAAGAAAGAAGACTTGGAAAGAGAAAGATGCACGGCTCATATATACCCAGACAGGCAAAACCAGCAGCTGAAGAAGCCAATCCTGCGGCAGTAGGGAAGTTGTTGTAGGAAGCAATGTGGACGTGCAGCTTCTCCCAGTCCTCCTTCCTGATGTGGATCCCCTTTTCCTTATCTTGGACATCTCTAGCTCGTTGTCTGATTTCCCTCAGACAATTCTGAAATCTCCCCCCGGAAAGCGATATTTCCTGAATTTTACCAAAAGGGATCCGGTATCACAACGATCCCGTATCACAATAATTCAATCTCCTAAGTGAAATAGAAATTATTGAACTAGATCAAGGAAATGTGCCTATCTCCTAAGAAACCTCACGAGAAAAGAGGGAGAAATCCAGAATTTACTAAACCAGTTAGAGAATAGCAAGGATCCTATATCAAATTCTCTTTAAATCAAATTCATTTCATGCTCCAAGGGAAACAGAAGATCATTAAAAAAACATCAAGTAAAAGTCGTAATCTCCTAAACCCATTAGAAAAACAGCCAGGACCCCCCCTCCGAATCATTGCTTGCTCCTCGAGAAACAGAAAAACATTATTCAACTTCAAGTAAAGGTGCAAATCTCATTAGAAGAGAAGAAATTTTAGACTACATTGCCATTAAGCCACATGCGATCGCGCTCGAAACTGGGAGAAACGGCGACAGTTGTCGTTGCGGAGAGATGATCGGGATCAAGAGTGACGCTGATACTATCATTCACGGGGAGGATCAGAGCCTCGTCTCTCTTTCCCCAGTACTTGATCACCGCAATATTGGTCGGCGATCTCGCCGTCGCCGTCAGCACCCAATCGCTCGGAGCCGGCAACTCATCCCCCATTCTGCTTCTTCTCAAACAGATATAGATCGCGCAGACAACAATCAAATCTCGGGAAAAAGTCTAGCTGATAGCCTTGCAGCTGTTCCTAGGAGTGAGGGGAGGCTTTTTTGCAGTTTAGCGCGTCTGCTTAATGCATCTTGCATGATGACCTCAAATTGTAATAAATTGTAATTATACCGGGAGAGAATAGGAGGGGTTATCTGTTGAGGTGGCAGATGCACACCTTGGTTTCATCGACCAGATTGGGATAGGTTCACCGAATTCTGAGCGACCCACCCGACATTGACCTTCAGTGTATTGACCAGGTACTCTCTCTCTCTCTCTCTCTCTCTCTCTCTCTCTCTCGGAGAAGATGTTGGGCTTGTTATGAGAAAGCCCATCAAAGAAGAGGGCCAATTGGCACTGATGGATCTCCCATTGCTTATGTTGAGTGATATCTCTTTTGAGGGATAAAAAAAGCTTTAAAGACTGGACACGACAAAAAAATTATTTCCAAGAGATCATCCGACATGTTAAGGATGACAAAGAGTGTGGGTGAAAGTCTTGACATTGGATTTTGAGACAGATTTTTAGCATCTTGACTTGTGATCTCTTCGTGTATTAAAGATATTTCTCATTCACTCTGCCAGTTTTGAGGGGTCTCTTTATGCATTTCACATAAGATACAAAGCTTTGAAGAAATGTCATCAAAGTTTTTTTTGAAGATATTTGAGGGAGATCATTAGACAATTTGAAGGATGGTGAAGAGAAATAAGCAAAGATTCTCACTGTTGATGATTTAGATTTTATCTACAATTACATGTAATTAATTATTTTTAGCGCTTAATTTATAATATTTCAATGCATCTTATTATGAAATCCATACATTTTGAGTACACCATTTCATTTTTGCCTAAGTTGTAACTCCTGCTTGATTTTATGGTTAATTTTATATTATGTCTATCTAGCCTCTGCTAAGGTCAAACACTTTACAATTTAATTAAAGTGTGTTTAAAGACATTTTTCGAACACATGTTTAAAGACTAGTGATAGTTGAGTATGTTTAAATATTTGTTTAAGAATATATATTTAGAAGCATAATGAGTAAACTCACTTCAATATCTATTAGTAATAAAGTCTTGACATGTGTTTGAAACATTCCAGTTTAAGAGATATTAAAAAAGAAATATAGACATTTCAATTCGATATAGACAACAAATTATCCAAAAAGAAATATACTATATGATCCAACTCATATGATTAGTATGACTGATCTTGTGGCCATCGTTGTAGAGAAACCAAGAATAAATAGTAAGTACTCTTATGAGAAACAGTTCACTTAATTGGTTTATATGAATCTTTGGATGCTATTATACCTCATTATCAATCAGGTTGATGTTAGATCTAATCTCATTAAGTGGACATAGTTATGTATTATTGTGGATTAGCTATCATTATAATCCCATTAAGTGATTCAATTATATTTAATCTGGGGATTACGACATTCATTTATGTGTGTGGAGGTTAATTATGTGTAGAGGTAGTAAATCAGTCATTAGTCAATAATGGGCTATCTAATGACTGATTAGAGGCTTAAGCTTTCCTCTATCCCTATAAATAGGAGGCCATAGTCCACTTGGATAACCGGATGCTCATAACCCTCAAGAGAGAATCCCATTTCCTCTAGAGATAAGGAGGTTACATCAGGGATATTCAAGAAGACTATTCTCCACTACAGTAATCTACTTTGGATGAAGATCAATCCGGTGAATCCAGGTACGCGTTTAATTATGTGTTTACAATCTAATTATTCTGATGAATCATGATGCATAATTTCTAGTTTCCAACAATTGGTATCAGAGCCAATCTATGCATCAATTCGTAAGGATGATCAGATGATTTCTATATTTTGATTGAGATATTTAGGATTTGCTATTCTCTATCTCATTGAGATTAAGAAGAAATCTTCATCGGATCTTCTAGAATTTCATCGTGAAGTTCATTTAATTGTTCTCCCCTTGTTGAAGTTATCCGCTTCACTTTATATCGATTGAAGTTAGTTGGTTAATTCAATCCTCTAGTAGGGAAAGGAAAAAAGGGGAATTTCATCGTTGAAATTTTGTTTACAAGTTTTTTTCCTTAGAACAAAGTTTATTCTTAAGAACTAGAATACGGGGGGAAGGAGAGTCTCGGTCTCGGTCAACTGACGTCGAGGCGTCGCCTTCTCCGATCTTCTCGGAGAGACTTCCTGTTTCGACGAAGCGGAGAAATGTGACGATCTTCGTCGAAATTTCTCTTCTGACGGTCCTTCATCCACCGCGGAAATAAAGAAAATGTCGCCGAGAGGGAAGCCTTGACCGGGAAGCCTTCTTCTTCTGAATTTTCTCTCGGCCGCTAGAATTTCTTTAGAAGAAGGTTGTCGCGATGCTTCGCGAGAGGAAGAAATCTTCGATGAAATTCATCCAGTCTTCTTCTCTGTCTCGGCAAAATGAGGCGGTAACATTCAAGTTACCGACAACAATCTTCGTCTTCCTCAGATTATCTCGTGATTCTTGGACCGCCTATTATGGCGTAATGGACGTCATTTTTTTCCGAAGGGAAAAATCTTTCTTGAGAATGAAGGTAAGAACCGCCTCGTATGGCGGTAATCAAGAACGGCGTACGGAACCGCTTCATCCATCGATTACCTTGATTTCGAAGAAATCAAAATCGATTTTGGCTTCACAAGTTCCGATTTCGGCGGAAATCACCGAACCAACTCATTAAGTCGGTGAAGACGTCTAATCCGCCGCCGAAATCGCCTCAAGTCGCCGAAATTTCCGCCGCAATTTCAAGTCGGTGGTGAAATTTTCGCCGCAGTTTCAAGTCGGTGGTGATTTCCACCGAAATTTCAAGGTCGGTTCTTTCTTTTGGCCATCTGAAATTTTCGGAAATCGTGAAGAGTTTCCGCCGAAATCGCCGCAATCGCACCAGTCTAAGTCGGTGGAGCTTTTCCGATTCATCTCCTCAAGAATCGTGCCCAATCCACCGCCTTCTGGGAAGACCTGTTCATACGAAGAAAACGGGAAAAGAGGGCAGCTGTCGATTGAAGGCGGGTAACACGTCGAAAATCCAGGGAACTTCCGCCGAAATCGCCGCCATCCTCAAAAAACTCTGTTCACACGAAGATCGCGGAGAAAGAAGTTGAATCGGCGGGAAATTTCGAAACGTCTCCTTAAGTCGGTGAAGACAATGCCGAAATCTTCAGGAAATCACGCCTAATCCACCGCCTTTCTTCAAGCTCCGTTCACACGGAGATCGCGGGGAAGAAAATGAGGAAGAAAGTCACGAAGATCAGAGGAGGAGAAGAAATTAAGGATTAAAATCGGCCCTATCTTATAAATGAAAGGGCCCATTAACCCTAAAATTGGCCAATTAAGTTGAAATGAGGCCAGCTTTAGGTTAAAATTGGCCCATTAAAGGAAATAGGGCTGGTTTTCGGCCCAATAAGGGCTAATTCGCCTTGTTGAAGCCCAATAAAGGCAAATGGGCTTATTAAAGCCCAATACTGGTTAATTGGGCCTATTTCTTGGACCAATAAGAAAAATAGGGTCTATTTAAGGCCCAATAATGCAAAAATTGGGTAGATTTTTAGGCCTAATAAGCGCTAATGGGCTTATTAAAAACCCACTAATGTTAATTTGGGCCTGTTTCTTGGCCTTATAAGCATTTCTAGGGCCTGTTAAAGGCCAATAATGCTAAATAGGTCCAAATTTTGGCCCAATAATGAGTTATTTTGAGGATCTACTTCATTTCCAAAGCCTAAAAAGGGCTAAAAGGCCTTAATATCTTAAGGAAGGCTTGGAAAGAGAAGAGATTTCTCACTTTGCAAAATATATACATGTCTATGATTATGGACTTCTAGATTTAAGCAACATCCTGCAAAAGTGGGCTCTCTTGTTTAGGTCTTTTAGTACAAATCTTAGATGGGGTGTGTATGTCTATGTAGGCCTTAGCTGGCCCAAAGGTAGGCGACGGTCGTACGAGATTATACACACTCGTGAGAATTGTCGTGTGACAATTATTCAGTAATTGTTCATTGTGAAGGGTAATGCGGTCAAAAGATAGCTTGCCTTTTGACAGGAACTTATTGTCAATGACATTCATCACATACAAGATGTCGCTGGCAGTTGATGTTGTTGTCCAAAGACGACGCATTAATGTGCACTGATGTCTTGGGAAATGTATATTTTAAATTTTGCAAACTTCAGTAGTGAGCCACTCTTTGTCCTCCTTATGCAATATATTCAGACAAATATGGAAGAATGATGTCATGATTGCACTAGCCTATGCCAATGTTGACTCAGCAATGACCGACCCTAAACCCCCAAATAAAGATACTAAGCAATTTCAGGCATGGAATACTTCGGATAGAGTATGTTTAATGACTCTAAAATAAGTGATTCCGAGAGGTTTTATCAAGGTAAACTTGAGAACATATCTACCGAGATGAATACAGCTACAATAAAAGCTTTGTCATCAAGTCACTTCCACCAAGATTTGATCATTTCAAATTGACATATAATATCCGGGGAGCATAAATGGAGTCTTGAAGATCTCACTTCATTATGGACTTAAGAAGAACTCCAGTTATTTGAAGTCAATTTTTTGAAAGCGCAAATTTTACCTCTACCTCCAAATTAAACAAAAGGAAGCACGGAAAGATCAATCAAAGCGGTGCTCTCCAAAAAGGACCGAAAAGGCAAAATCAAGATAAAGCATTGACTTGTTTCCATTGCCGAAAACCTCGGTCATTTCAAGAAGGACTGTACAAAATATCATGGTTTGAGTCAAAAGAAATGATTGCCTCCATTGTCGGAAGCCAGTAAGTGAGGAGAAATATGTCTTCATAGGCATCGACACTTTAGTTAGAGTAGAAAGGTATGAAATATTTAGATTGCTCTAGACATTGGTCATTTTATCTATCTGATAGATACTTTTGTTGTACCAACTTTTAAACGCAATCTAGTATTTGTATCTACTCTAGATAAATTTGGTCATACTTGTACTTTTGGAAATAGAAAAAGTTAGTATCAAGTATGAAGGCAATATTATTGGGAACTGGATCTTAATTACAGGACAATAACCTATGTTGTTTCTCCATCCAACTTAATTTTATATACAAGCATGAGAGGCGAAAAACTCCAGAGTCATCTAGTTCGAAATTCCTATTCCTTATGGCACAGAAGACTCGGTCATATTTCACGGAAGTGAATTGATCGGTTAATCGTAGAAGGAATTCTTCAGCCATTTGATGTCTGGGATATTGAGAAGTGTGTTAGTTGTATAAAAAGGCAAGAACACACACACTACAGGGAAAGGGATTTTCACTGAGCAACGGGAATTAGTACGGTTAATTCACACCGATACGTGTGGACCATTTTCTACAGCAATTAGAAATGGGCATCGGTACTTCATTACATTTACTGATGATTATTTGAGATATGGTTATATTTATCTCATCCGTGATAAATCAGAGTCCTTGGACACATTTAAGATATTTAAAGCAGAGGTAGAAAATCAACTCAACAAGAGGATCAAGCATGTGTGATCAGATCGTGGTGGAGAGTGGTATGGAAGGAATAATGCATTTGGTGAGCAATGTCGGGGAAATTTTTCCTGATATCTCAAGCAATCATAAATTGTTCCTAAGTATACTATGTCAAGCACTTCATCTATGAATGGCATTGCTGAACGGTGGAATCAGACACTTCAAGATATGGTGAGAAGTATGATGGCTGAATCATCACTTTACATAAGGTTATGGGGTGAGGCTTTAAAACAGCCATATACTTATTGAATCGAGTTCCAAACAAAGCAACTATAAAGACACCATACGAACTATGGACGGGTTGAAAACCCAGTTTGAAACATTTTCATATCTGGGGATGTCCAGCTCAAGCATGATCGTATGTCCCTAAAGATTAGTTGCTATTTTGTTGGATATTCAGGAAAATCGTGGGGTTTCAAGTTTTACGATCCTAGCACTAGAGGTATCTTTGAAACAGGAAATGCACATTTCTTTGAGGATATTGAATTTGATGGGGGAAATAAAGTTAGAGACACTGAATTTCAGGAAGAACACGATGATATTGTTAATTTAGAAGGTAATCTAAATTCTTTCATGTGTTCAAGCAGATGTTTTGTGTCCTTCAGCTTCCTATAGTCAAATTGTATATCCTCAAGAAGAAACGCCATTAAAGGAATCCACATTTCAAGAAGAAACTCAGATCTTAAATTATTTGAGTATATATCTTCAAGAACATGAGGTTTGATCTGGAGATAAAGGAATATGATCCTATTAATTTAGGACAAGCCTTGCAGAGCTTTAATGCTCACAAGTGGATTGATGCTATGAATGAAGAAATGAAATCCGTGCATGACAATGACGTTTGGGATCTTGTTCGCTTACCTGAAAGATTGAAACCTATTGGTTGTAAATGGATCTTTAAAACTAAGAGGGACTCAAAAGGTAATAAAGAAAGATATAAGGCACGTCTTGTTGCAAAGGGATTTACTCAACGTGAAGGCATCGATTATAATGAATCATTTTTCTTCAGTATCATTAAAGGATTCATTCAGATTCATAATGGCACTTCTAGCTCATTTTGATCTTAAGTTGCATCAAATGGGTGTAAAGACTGCATTTCTAAATGGAGAAATTGATGAAACCATCTATATGGAACAACCTGAAAATTTTGTGACAGGAGATCCGAAGTCCATAGTTTGCAAATTAAAGAAATCTCTTTATGGACTAAAGCAATCTCCTCGCCTATGGTATCACAAGTTTCATAAAATCATTAGTTCGTACGGTTTTGTCATGAATCCTGCTGATGAATGTATATATCATAAGTTTAGTGGGAGCAAGTATATTTTTCTAGTATTATATGTCGATGACATTTTACTTGCAACTAATGATCTAAACTTATTACGTGATGCCAAGAAGTTTATGTCAAACAACTTTGAGATGAAGGATCTTGGTAATGCCTCTTATGTTTTAGGCATTCAGATTTACCGAGATCATTCTAAAGATATCTTAGGGCTGTCACAAAAGGGTTATATTGAAAAGCTTCTCCAAAGATACAATATGCAGGATTGTAAACCATTAGATACCCCAATTTCTAAAGGAGACAAGCTAAGTCTCAGTCAATGTCAAAAGAATGTATTAGAAATTCCAGAGATGGAAAAATTTTCTATATGAACAAGTGGTCGTGAGCCTTATGTACGCTCAATTTTGTTCGCGACCAGATATTGCTTATATAGTGGGGGTTTTGGGTCGATACATGAGTAATCAAGGTATGGCACATTGGAAGGCAGCAAAATGAGTTTTTGAGATACTTACTGAGGACAAAGAATAACATGCTCACGTACAGAAAATCAGAACGACTAGAGATCATTAGGTATTCTGATTTTTTGTGGATGCATTGATAGCATAAACTCAACTTTAGGCTATATTTATTTGCTATCTAGAAGAGCTATCTCACGGAAAAAGTGCTAGACAAGCACTTATAGCATCTTCTACTACGGTAGCAGAATATATAGCATGCTATGAGGCATCAAAACATTGGCAATTGGCTGAAAAAGTTTCGTCACAATTTAAAGGTAGTTCAAGAAGTTGAAAGACCACTTAAGATTTATTGTGACAATTAGTCAGCCGTTATGGTTGCCAATAACAATCAAAGCTTGACAAAATCTAAACATATAGATATCAAGTATCTGGTTGTTAAAAACGAGTTCAGAATGGACAACTGTCTATTGAGCACATCAGTTCAAACTCCATGTTAGCAGATCCACTTACTAAAGGAGTTTCGGACTCAGTTTTCCGTGAACATATTACGTACATGGGTCTCAAATCATATGACGATATGTAATTTCAGTGGGAGTTTGGTGTATTTCGTGTGCTTATTATGTAACGGACATGTTGTTTAAGTTTACCATTATGAACTTAACTTCAGTTGATCTCTCTTCAGACTTCAGAGGACTAAGTTGAAAATGTACATGTATGAGTCACATTTCATGTAATTTTCATGCTACACATCCACACACGATCTATGTCATTCATCCGATCAGTATAGGTGATCATTGTTTGGGTTTAGTTACGCTCAATGTGACGAAAATCCCCTTGGTTCGTTGCTGGTTTGATGATGGACGAGATTGATGAGAATGTTCGCGAATGATAGCATCAAGTTGAGCTCATAAAGTGATAATTCACAATATTCAGTTAATACATATCTTGTCCAAGTGGGAGATTGTTAGATCTAATCTCATTAAGTGGACATAGTTATGTATTATTGTGGATTAGCTATCATTATAATCCCATTGAGTGATTCAATTATATTTAATCTGGGGATTACGACATTCATTTATGTGTGTGGAGGTTAATTATGTGTAGAGGTAGTAAATCAGTCATTAGTTAATAATGGGCTGTCTAATGACTGATTAGAGGCTTAAGCTTTCCTCTATCCCTATAAATAGGAGGCCATAGTCCACTTGGATAACCGGATGCTCATAACCCTCAAGAGAGAATCCCATTTCCTCTAGAGATAAGGAGGTTACATCAGGGATATTCAAGAAGACTATTCTCCACTACAGTAATCTACTTTGGATGAAGATCAATCCGGTGAATCCAGGTACGCGTTTAATTACGTGTTTACAATCTGATTATTCTGATGAATCATGATGCATAATTTCTAGTTTCCAACAGTTGATTCATGTTATAATTTTATATCAAGTCCTTTAGATTGCGATACAAAAGACATTGTGTGGACAGATGATCATGTTTTTATTACGAGTCACGAATCCCTAGCCGCGTAATCTCCTAAATATCATTTATAAAATACAAAATGAAGTCCTTGAAGGTGATTGTGTGGTCAAGATGGGATTGTCCATCCTCGATAATTGACGAGATTAACTTGACGAATGCAATGTAATATTAAAGATATCATTGGAGTTCTTGATGATTTTATCCACACATTAGCACTAACTTAGTGATTGATTAGGGTTTGACAATTAACCATACACTGAGTCATTGATAAAACTTGTACGAACAAAGGATTATACGCACAAAATAACTAATGATGACAAGGTTCCATATAAGAGTTCTCATCCACTCTATATCTCCAATAGCACGTAGTGTAGCTTGGCACCTAATAGTCTGAAAATTCGGCCTATCGATTAGGTTAAATCGATCCCTAATTAATTTATATTTTTATATAGATAATTAATAAGGTTGACTCATAAGGCGTTATTGGGTCTATAAAATTATTAACTTGTAAGATACATAGACCTAGAGGTCACATGCATAAAGTCTGTAGTGTAAGCTTTAATCTTAATTAAGTGGACATTATATGTATTATTGTGGACTAGCTATCATTTAATCTGATTTAGTGATTCAATTATAAAAAATAAGGAGATTAAGACATGTATTTATATGTTTGGAGGTTATTTATGTGTAGAGACAATTAAATCTTTTATTAGTCAATGATGGGCTGACTAATTAATGATTTAGAGGCTTAAGCTCTCCTCTTCTCTCTATAAATAGGAGGCCATGGTCCACTTGAGTAACCCATGTTCACAACCCTCAAGGAAGATTCCTATTTCTCTTAGAGATCAAGAGGTTGTCTTGCGGGATATTCAAAGTGATCTCTCTCCTCTATAGAAACCAAGAAATGAAGAGTCAAAGTGATGAACTCAAGTATGACTTTATTTCTGTATTTATGTTTCTAATTATCCTAATGAATTTTAGATGCAAAGTAAAGTTCTAATATATAGATGTTGGTGGATATTGATATAATTATCAGGGTTTTTATAAAAATTTTAAATATCCAATATCTTGAAACAAAGGGAGAATGACCACAACTTAAGATGCTCATACAAGCCTTGTAAGAATTTTTTCCTTTCCATTAAATCTTTAGTAGAATAGTTTATCTCTAGAAGAATAGTTTTATCTCCACAAGTGTACATATAGCGGCTAGGGTTTACAGCAAAACGAAACAACAAAGCATACATAATATTTTCACGTGACTAATTAAATAGAGTATGTGTGGGGACCACCCACTTACAAAGACTCGATTTGGGCCACTAGTACTAGTGGCCCACTTATGTGGGAAATTCAAAAGAGTGACATATTAGGGCCACTTACTATTAGCAGCCATATAGGTCCAATAGGGGTAGTATAATGCTATATTTAACACTCCCCCACAAGTTGAGCATGAATGTTAATCATGTTCAACTTGCTCACATGTCGTTAAAATAAAGGTCATGCCATTTCTTTGGTAAAGATGTCTGCAGTTTGTGTCGTAGACCCAACAAAGGCAGTATGAGTAATTCTAGCCTCAATCTTTTCTTTAATAAAATGATGGCTGATGTGCATATGTTTAGTCTTGTCATGTTGAACTAGATTTTGTGCAATTGCAATAGAAAATTTTTTATCACAGAAAAAAACTTGATACTATCTAGAGAGTAAAGCTTAAGTTCTTCCAATATGACATGGAGTCATAGAGCTTACTTAAACTCCATGTACCATTGCTCTATACTCTACTTCTGCACTAGAGAGAGACACCACTTTCTGTTTTTTTACTTCTTCAAGTAACCAAACTCCCTCTAATGAATTCATAATATCTAGTAGTTGATCAACTATCTATGATTGACCCTGCAAAGTGTGCGTCATAGTAAATTTCTAATGTCACATTTCCTTCCTTTGTAAGTAATATACCTTGTCCAATTGTCCCTTTAAATAGGCCAGCACTCGATATGTTGCTTGCTGGTGGATCTCCCTTTGATAATTCATGAACTAACTCAATGATTTTACAACATAAGCAATATGATTCAAATAAAATAATTTTCCTACCAACCTCTGGAATGCCTCCTTGTTCATAGATTCACTTTTCTCTCCACTCTCTAGTTTCACATAGTAGTCCACTAGTGTGGCTACTACTTTTGATAGAACTTTTTCAATTTCCTAAAGTAGATCTTGAATATACTTGTGTCGTGAGAGTGCAAACTTTTTAAATTCCTAAAGTTACCTAGGAGTAGGTAACTTCAATTCCCAAAAAAATCTCAATTTTCCCAAATCTTTAACATCAAAATCTTTTGATAGGTTTTGACCTAATTTCTTAATTCTATCAGCATCATCTCCAACAATTATAATATCATCAACATAGAACATTAATATCATATGCTTACCTTCTGGATTAAATTGGATGAATGATCACATGCTAGTTAGACATGATAGTACATGATTATTAATGCATATTAAGGTATAAAAGATTTTATTCCTATGCATGTTATCATATTTATGAGTATTTTTCTATCATTCTATGAAAAATTCCTTATAATCTCAAAATACATTAATATGGGATTAATTATGATGAATTAAAGATAAATAATTTTCTAAACCCATCTTTATTTGAGATTATTAGTGGTTTTTAAAGTTAAATAATGAGAGAAATCATTTTTATAAGCATTCATTTAATTTTATAAAGTTAAAATCTTAAAGAAATGAATGTATTTTTTTAATTAAATATCTTTTTATTTATTAATTTTGAATTTTCATAATGATAGATAATTAAATTTCTGATCAAATGAAAGAAATTTCGATTAATTTGGAGTTATATTTTGAAAGTTATGAATTTTCTAATTTTTAGGGATTTTTCTAGAATTTTTTTGAATTTTTTTGAATTTTTAATGAATTTCTAAGGATTTTCTGGAATTAAAAATCGATTTTTCTAATTAAAACTCAATTTTTCGAATATTTTATAACACGCAGGTGACGTGGCGCGATCAGAGCTGTCCAATCGCATTGCGATCGACGGTCGAGGCGCGGAGGTGACGTGACAGCATGAGAAGCGTTCGATCGCGATCCGATATAAAGACCGTTGATCTTCACTTAAATTGATGGGGACATGTGGCTTAATCGGGTTCACCGGATGCGATATAATCTCCACCGTTGATCACGAGAGTTATAACGGTCGAGATTAAATCGCGAAGAAACGCATCTGATGCGTCTGATCGCGATCCAACGGTAGGTGTTTCAAAGCGTTTTATAACGCGCGTCGATGTGGGTTCATTTCGAGCGTTCGATCACGATCCAACGGCCACGACTTAATGGTAACAATTTGCGATCATGCATTTCATCAGAGCCGTTGATCAGTTTAATTGGACGGTTACGCCCAAATACCGTATAAATTGAGATGTTCTTCGCATTTTTAAAGCATTCGAGAGCAATTCAATCAAATTGAACTATTTAGACACCAAATATCTTGAATCTCTTGATCTCAATCACTTATAGACTCATTTTTGCGTCCACGAAGTGCTTAAGATCAAGATTTGGATGATCAACGAGGAAGAAATCGACGCTTGAACTCCACGATCGTGATTTTTAGATTTTTTATGAAAAGCCTTGATTCCGGCGATTAATTGGATCAATTCAATCGCAATCTTGGGTTAGGGATCGTGTTTTATCCTAATCTATCATCTATTATTGTTTAATTTCTATTTATATTAGTAATTTAGCTTAATTTCATCTTGATTTTCGTTAATTTTGTTCTTCCGATTTTCAGAAATTTCATCTCACTTAGATCTTCAATTTCTCCGCGAAATCAAAGTCAAATTCGATGATTTTTGATTCCGTGGAATTGTCTTGAAGTTCTCTTTCATGAAATACCATTTTACCCAATTTCTATCATCGATTCATTGTCCGATTTGATTAAATTTGAAGAGATCATCAGAAATTTCCCTAATTTCTTGTGGATTCGACCCATATTAACCATTATACCCCTCAATTTGAGTTAGTTTCATTAAATTGGTATGTTTGGACTTTATTTTGACACGAATTGGTGTGCAATTAATGACCGCATTGATTTGTTCCGTCAATGATTATCATATGATCCTCATTGCTTTGAGTATAGTTCATACCACGCACAAGTCTAGTAAGTTTCCCAAACCACATTCTAGAGGACTGTTTGAGTATGTACAATGTTTTCTTCACCCTACAGACCACATCACTACAATCTGTCAGTTTCTATCATGGTGGCATAGTCATGTACACTTTTCTTCCAATTTTTCCACCTAATAAGGCATTACAGACATCAAATTGACAGATATTCCATCCAAGTTTAGCCTGCCAAAGCAATAAGAATTCTCACTTTTGAATTTGGCCAATGGTGCAAAAGTATCAAAATAATCAATCCCTAGAGATTGAGTGTAGCCTTTT
Organism: Lemna minuta; assembly: GCA_024174645.1. Classification (NCBI taxonomy): domain Eukaryota; kingdom Viridiplantae; phylum Streptophyta; class Magnoliopsida; order Alismatales; family Araceae; genus Lemna; species Lemna minuta. The sequence goes on from CM044112.1 coordinate 16,692,008, forward strand.
GCTACATTTCTAACCTTACATTTGTCAAGAGTGCCACCTACTTTGTATTTGATTGTATACACCCATCTACATCCAAGTAGCCTTTTTCTAGGAGGTAATTTACTTAATTCCCAAGTATGATTTTCAGCCAAAGCATGCATTTCATCATCCATAGTTGCTTTCTACTCTTTGTTTCCAATAGCCTTGTAATTTTTTGTAGGTATATGAATTTGACTCATGGAGGTTACAAATGCCTTGTACTAAGCCCCAAAGTCAGAACAACTTCACCCCCATTAAGCGTGGTAAAGGAAGGATCTAGTAGTAGCTAGAATGTGGCATATCTTCCTTTTGGCAAGGCTATTATGTTGAGGAGCATTAACACATGCCAACTTATGTAATATACCCTCAGCTTTGAAATATGTTGCAATCGTGGAGTTCACAAACTCTATCCCATGGTCAATCCTGAAACGTTTAATACTAACCTCAAATTGGTTTTTGACCATCTTACATAATTGGATAGTAAGTGCTAGAATTTTTGCCTTGGACTTAGTAATATACAACCAAGTGAAATGGATATAAACATCCACAAACAATAGGAACCACTTATTTCCACAAATACGAGGAATGTAGGGGCCCCACACATCACTGTGAACACAATCGAAAGAACGTAAGCATTGCACATTTAACACTTTTAAAAGAAAATCATTTATGTTTAGCTAACTGAAAAGCTTCATATGATAATGTGTCAATGTCAATGTCACTAAACAAGGTAGAGAAATAGTATTTCATTGAAACAAAATATGGATGTCCCGTGCGCCGATGAAGGAGATAGATTTTTTCCCTATTACTAGTTGTCTGATGTACTAATATGAAGCATAGATCAGCTTGGTCTTTCAACAGTAGAAGTCCTCTTGCCCACTTAACGAAACCAATACCTTATCATTCAGAAAGCATGCGTCACTATCAACAGCAAATCACCATCCATTATCAAATACCAATGTTTGAACATAAATCAGAAGGGCCTTAAGATTTGGCACATGCAAAACATTTTTTAAAATTCTACCATAACTTAGAAATACATTACCAATTCTATTAACTTGGAGTCTCCCACCCCCTGAAATTAGCACCTTTCTCATGTTGTTACAAGATTTATAATTTTAAAGATGACTCTTAAATGGGGTCATATGATCTATAGCCCTTGTGTCCAAAATCCACTAGACTCTCTTATCCCTCAAGCTCGAATTAAACAAGTACATGGGTTGATTCTCACCTGTGCAGGTTAGCGAGGTCAACTTAGGATCGATAGGTTGTGTCTGCTCCCCCTTTTCTATGGTCCTTGTCACGTATACCTTCTTTGGATTTTATTGTCGATGTTGGCTTTTATAGGCTAACTTCCAGCAAGTATCTTTGGTATGTCGCTTCTTCTTACAGTAATTGCAAAACATATCATCCCTAGGGTCATGGACTATCAATAGTCCTCCCGACTTGATATTGGAACTAGATTGAGAAATAATGTTCTTTGAGTTGTCTTTCCCTTCAAACTTTCTAATTACAAATGTTGCTTGTGGCGCATTCTAGGAACCACACCAAATTTTTGCACCATTATCCACATTCATCTGCAACTCGTCATTTGAAATCATCCCAATAGCATTTTCTAGGTTTGGGATTTTTTTCTTTATTAAATATTGAAACCGGTACACCTTCATATATGGGATTCAAACCCATAACAAAAGGTAAATAGTCTTTCCTTAAAAGTACAGTCCCTCTCTTCTAATCTAGGATTCTCCAGTGGCTAGAAATGATCAATCTCACGCCAGATACCCTTTAGGCGACAAGCATATACCATAACATTTTATTCTCCTTGTTTGACTTGAATAGACTTCATGTTCAACTCATGTAAGCGCCAATCATTATTCTGTTTAGTACAATTTTTCTTGATCTCTTCCCACAATTCCTTAACGGTATCTATATATATATATAATTTCACAGATCTAGAATGGTGCTTTGAAGTAGTCGATGCTTTATATGTTCCTCCTCTACATCCCATATTTTTTAGGTTGCACTGCCCATGGAGATTGGTTCCTCGATCAAGTGATCTCCTAAATACCTTCCTTTAATCACCAACTCTATTAGTTTACTCATTCAAGAATATTAAAGCCATTGAACTTAGGTTCAGTATCAGGAAAGATGACGAGTCTTGGCTATGACTCAACTTTTGAACTATTTTATGTAACCTTCGCCCTATAACTTCTAGGGTACCTCAATAACAATACCACAAATAGGAGGCAAACAAATAAAGAAAGAACTTACTCCTTTGCCAATGCGATAATGCCTAAACGTTATAGTCCTGCACTAATCTTGCTATAATATCATGTTAAATCTTCA
>CM044112.1:16694871-16751926 GCA_024174645.1 Lemna minuta
CATATAAATAAATGTCTTAATCCCTTATTTTACATAATTGAATTACTAAATGGGATTAAATGATAGCTATTCCATAATAATACATATAATGTCAACTTAATTGAGATTAAACCTTACATTGTAGACTTTATGTTTGTGACCTCTAGGTCTATATATCTTACAAGTTAATAATCCTATAAACCCAATAACACCTTATGAGTCAAACTTATTAATTATCTATATGAAAATATAAATAAATTAATTAGGGATCGATTTAACCTAATCGATAGGCCGAGTTGTCAGACCATTAGGTGCCAAGCTACACTATGTGCCATTGGAGATATAGAGTGGATGAGAAATCTTATATGGAGCCTTGTCATCATTAGTTATTGTGTGCATATAATCCTTTTTTCGTACAAGTTTCATCAACGACTCAGTGTATGGTTAATTGTCAAACCCTAATCGATCACTCAAGTTAGTGCTAACGCATGGATAAAATCATCAAGAACTCCCTTGATATCTCTACTATTACATTGCATTCCTCGAGTCAATCTTGTCAATTATCGAGGATGGACAATCCCATCTTGACCGCACAATCACCTTCGAGGACTTCATTTTGTATCTTATAAATGATATTTAGGAGATTACGCGGCTAGGGATTCGTGACTTGTAATAAAAACATGATCATCTGTCCACACAATGTCTTTTGTATCGCAAGCTAAAGGACTACATATAGAATTATGACATGAATCAACCTGATTGATAATGGGGTATAATAGCATTCATGGATTCATATAGACCAATTAAGTGAACTCTTTCTCATAAAAGTACTTAATATTTATCCTTGGTGTCTCTACAACGATGACCACAAGATCGGTCAAACTAATCATATGAGTTGGATCAAATAGTATATTTATTTTTGGATAATTCGTTGTCGATATCGAATATCTCTTAAACTCGAATGTTTCAAACACGTGTCAAGACTTTATTACTAATAGATATTGAAGTGAGTTTACTCATTACGCTTCTAAATATATATTCTTAAACAAATATTTAAACATACTCAACTATCACTAGTCTTTAAACATGTGTTCAAAACATGTCTTTAAACACACTTTAATTAAATTTTCTAGTGTTCTACCTTAGCAGAAGCTAGATAGACATAATATAAAATTAACCATAAAATCATGCAGGAGTTACAACTTAGGCAAAAATGACATGGTGTACTCAAAATGTATGGATTTCATAATAAGATGCATTGAAATATTATAAATTAAGCACTAAAAATAATTTATTACATGTAATTGTAGATAAAACTAAGTCATCAACAAGGAACAATGAATATGACTTCCCTCCCTTTTTTTTGAAAACTCGGGTGTGAGAATCTTTGTTTATTTCTCTTCACCATCCTTCAAATTTTCTAATGATCTCCCTCAAATATCTGTAAAAAAACTTTGAAGATATTTCTTCAAAGCTTTGTATCTTATGTGAAATGCATAAAGAGACCCCTCAAAACTGGCGGAGTGAATGAGAAATATCTTTAATACACGAAGAGATGACGAGTCAAGGTGCCAAAAATCTGTCTCAAAATCCAGTGCAAGACTTTCACCCACTCTCTTTGTCATCCTTAACATGTCCGCTGATCTCTTGGAAATCGTTTTAGTCGTGTCCAGTCTTTAAAGCTTTTTTTTTTTATCCCTCAAAAAGATATCACTCAACATAAGCAATGGGAGATCCATCAGTGCCAATTGGCCCTCTCCTTTGATGGGCTTTCTCATAACAAGCCCAACATCTGCTCCAAGAGAAGTAGAGAGAGAGAGAGAGAGAGAGAGAGAGAGAGAGAGTACATGGTCAATACACTGAAGGTCAAGGTGGGGGTGGGTCGCTCAGAATTCGGTGAACCTATCCCAATCTGGTCGATGAAACCAAGGTGTGCATCTGCCACCTCAACAGATAACCCCGGTGTAATTACAATTTATTACAATTTGAGGTCATCATGCAAGATGCATTAAGCAGACGCGCTAAACTGCAAAAAATCCTCCCCTCACTCCTAGGAACTGCTGCAAGGCTATCAGCTAGACTTTTTCCCGAGATTTGATCGTTGTCTGCGCGATCTATATCGGTTTGAGAAGAAGCAGAATGGGGGACGAGTTGCCGGCTCCGAGCGATTGGGTGCTGACGGCGACGGCGAGATCGCCGACCAATATTGCGGTGATCAAGTACTGGGGAAAGAGAGACGAGGCTCTGATCCTCCCCGTGAATGATAGTATCAGCGTCACTCTTGATCCCGATCATCTCTCCGCAACGACAACTGTCGCCGTTTCTCCCAGTTTCGAGCGCGATCGCATGTGGCTTAATGGCAATGTAGTCTAAAATTTCTTCTTTCCTAATGAGATTTGCACCTTTACTTGAAGTTGTATCATGTTTTTCTGTTTCTCGAGGAGCAAGCAATGATTCGGACGGGGGGTCCTGGCTGTTTTTCTAATGGGTTTAGGAGATTACGACTTTTACTTGATGTTTTTTAATGATCTTCTGTTTCCCTTGGAGCATGAAATGAATTTGATTTAAAGAGAATCTGATATAGGATCCTTGCTATTCTCTAACTGGTTTAGTAAATTCTGGATTTCTCCCTCTTTTCTCGTGAGGTTTCTTAGGAGATAGGCACATTTCCTTGATCTAGTTCAATAATTTCTATTTCACTTAGGAGATTGAATTATTGTGATACGGGATCGTTGTGATACCGGATTCCTTTTTGGTAAAATTCAGGAAATATCGCTTTCCGGGGAGAGATTTCAGAATTGTCTGAGGGAAATCAGACAACGAGCTAGAGATGTCCAAGATAAGGAAAAGGGGATCCACATCAGGAAGGAGGACTGGGAGAAGCTGCACGTCCACATTGCTTCCTACAACAACTTCCCTACTGCCGCAGGATTGGCTTCTTCAGCTGCTGGTTTTGCCTGTCTGGGTATATATGAGCCGTGCATCTTTCTCTTTCCAAGTATTCTTTCTTCTTGATGGATCTAATGTTAATGTGTTTCATGGGATCTTTTTTCAATCATCCCCAGTCTTTACTCTGGCCAAGCTCATGAATGTGAGCGACAATGAAACTGCTCTATCATCAATCGCAAGGTTTGAACTCAGACCTTCATTTTCCATGATTGCCCTTTTCATAAGGCTCAGATCCATCCCTACCGTCATATCACTGCACGAAAATATGTATATCCTATTTTAATTGTTATTCAACAATTATAGATGATCTGTGCGAAATTATGTTTGTGTATTATAGGCAAGGATCAGGCAGTGCGTGCCGCAGCCTATTTGGTGGATTTGTCAAATGGGTAAAGGGGGAGGTAAGTTCTCTGACTCCATCTCTTGTTCTTTATTTTATTGCATGTGAAGCCAACCATTCTCTCTTGTTCACAGGCAGTCAATGGCACAGACAGCACAGCTATTCAGCTAGTAGACGAATCATATTGGAACGATCTTGTCATAATTATAGCAGTGGTATGTGATAATTACATGATACAATAATGTGCCCCTCTAATAATTCATACCTTTTTTAGGTGAGCTCTAAACAGAAGGAAACCAGCAGCACTTCTGGAATGCGAGACAGCGTGTTAACAAGCGCTCTTCTGCAGCACAGAGCTGAGGTAGAGCTGAGAAATCATCACTGTTGAAAAAATATGTAAGAATTTTAGGGTCTTTGAGTAATTGATCTGGAGGGAGTTGATACGATCCCGCTTGGGATGCATCAGAATTTTCTAGAGAGAGAGAGAGAGGGGAATGGGGAAGAGAGCATTTGAAAGATAAATGAAATCAAACCCCGAAATGATAGGTGATCCCCCAAAACCTTATTTGAGTATTCAATAATTTAAGTCTAAGATTATTTTGGTAATTGATATTGTGTGGCTGCTTAAATTATATAAGAAATTTCTACCCCTTCACTTGGGGCCCACTTTTCTATGTAAAATGCAGCGCTTATATCAATGCTTAAATGTTTATTGCTCTTTTTTGAATGTTCAGACTATTGTTCCTAGTCGGATACTGAAAATGGAGGAAGCTATCAGGAACCGCGATTTTGGGGCGTTCGCTATGCTAACATGTGCCGACAGTAACCAGTTTCATGCTGTCTGTCTAGACACCACCCCTCCCATATTTTACATGAACGATACATCACACCGGTATGGTTTTTAAAGCAATTGTACGAATTATTGAGTAAAATTTTTTGAGACGAAATACTTATCCTCTGAATCTATATTTTCAGGATAATCAATGTAGTGGAGCGCTGGAGGCAGCTTGAAGGAGTGCCGCAGGCATCAAACTTTAACGTTCATGTTCTGCACTCTGAATAAGATGATAGGCTGATGACTTATTTTCCTTGGATAAATAACAGGTGGCTTACACCTTTGATGCGGGGCCAAATGCTGTTTTAATCGCTCCTAACAGGGTTACTGCTTCCTCTCTTCTCCGGAGGCTTCTCTTCTTCTTTCCTCCCGCTCCTGACACTAAGTTAGACAGGTGGATTATCTATTCTACTATTTCCTTTCTCTTGAGAGAAGTGATTTGAACTCAAATTTTGCCTTTTCCTTTTCTTTCAGCTATGTAGTTGGGGATACTTCGATTCTTCAGGAAGCTGGAGTGGGCTCTACGGAAGATGTGGAGGGATTGTTGCCTCCGCCTGAAGTTAAGGACAAGGAGAAGGTGCAGAAATTCCCCGGGAGCATCAGCTATTTCATCTGTACCAGACCAGGGAAAGGTCCCATCTTGCTATCTGAAGATTTTTCTCTCATTAACCCATCAACCGGGTTGCCCAAGTGAGACTCCCAGCCTCTCGCTCTCTAATAATTTTGGACCAGAAGACTTTACGAATTATTGTCATGGCATTATTTGCTCTGTCTACTTTATGGTTCATGTGTTTAAATCAAGCAGATGCACGAGATAAGCGCATGACTAACTTTATCAGGAGATCACTTACTTCTATGAGTGGAAGTATAAATCTTAGATTAATGTACAAAACGGATGTGACTCCGGTGATCAATCCTGGGCCATGTCGGCTGAATCTCTTCTTCGCAAGTCGAGGCAGTGCATTAGTGGAGAATTGTGCGCGAAGATATAGAGGCAAAGCAGGCAGAGACCTAGCTCAGAGAAAGGTAAAGAGCATTAGAACAACATTAGGATGTGAGAGAGAGAGAGAGAGAGAGAGAGGTGGGTGCAGAGAAACACAGAAGGGTGCAAACAGAGGGAAAGAGGAGGAGAGAGAGGGTACATCACTGACCAATGTAAGCGACTGTAGGGCCTGATGCCAGCCGGCCAAGAACTGACAGAAGGTATAAAATGAAAACCACCTGGCAAAATCATTACTTAGGCTTCATGGAAAAAAATTATAATCTTGCACCTTAAAGAGAAACTTCTAACTATGCGCCTTCGAAAGAAAACTCCTTCAACGGTGATCAACTGGTAAAACCAAAGACACTTAGTCGGGATTTGTGTCTCAATAAAACATCATCAGATTCAAGAGAGTTCTCACGAGTTTTTGGTCATGAAATTGATCTTATTAAACGTCAAATGACTGAATATTACAAACCATGAATACTAATTGACAATGATTGGAAGATCTTCCCAGAAGTGCATCTCTTCGAGGCCATTAGAGTTTTAAGCGTATAATTGTCATTAAGGGGTTTAGGATTATTCTCTAACAATGGAATAAAGCAATCAAATTCCATTTGGGCATTGACTACAACTCAGAAGCCGGTTTCCCCAGTTTTAATCGAGTTGACATTGACTCAATCGAATTGGGAAAAAAATCAGCTGCATTGTGGCGAATCCAAATCAAGATCTTCAATTCAAACGACTCAATTTGGTAATAATCAGGTAATTTCTAATTACTAAAAAAAGCGAAGGAAAATCATCTAAACTATTAAAAAATTTAATAAAAAAAAATCTAAGGCTAGATAAATGCTAGAATGATAAAACTATTTTTGAATAAAAAAATCTATAAATTCAAAAACATAATCTGACACGAGTAAACATATAATAGATCATAAAAATTAGAACAGTTTAACAAGAGGAGAGGTATTTAAGAAGAAAACGATGAAAAGATAAAGAATTAAATTTACACAAACTCATAAAGATAAGTTGAATAATTCGAAATTTAATAAATAAATAAAAACCATTAAAACTGTTAAAAACAATGTGAACAAAGAAAAAACATTAAAATATATGACAGCGGTAACACTTTATTTATTTCCACGAAATGAGAAACTGGTTATTGAGATCACGGCTTATCAATTTAGTCGTTGATCTAGATCTGAGGTTTGAACTGTAAAATAGCTGAAGCCTATTGAGATAAAATTATCAGATCAGTGAGGAGACCACATCTCGAGAAACAAATGATCTAACTTAGGGATGGAAAAATCTGATCACAGGATATGCAACCAACTGTTGTACACGATTTTGTAAAAATAACCAGTCCATCTGGAACGCTGGGATATAAGTATGGCCATAAGATGTGATCCGACAGCTACAATTGAAAGTTTCAAATAACCTTTCCCAGACCCAGGCAAGAGGAGAATCTTAAGTTGCCAGAGATCAGACTGATTGCACCTTTACCTCTGGATGCCCACTCTTTGGGATCCTCCTGGTGCCATAATCTCAATCCTATTCACTTGTGTCGGCTGAGTGCCCAACCTTGCCCACTTACCACAATCTCCCCACCTTTCCTCGAATCTTCCTCTGCCTCAAATTTGCATCGCCTTCCTTCTCTTATTTCTAAACTGCCTTTTCTACCTTCCGTCCGCTTATGCAATCAGATCCATGTGTGAAAGCTTACATTTCAGTTGCCAATTTTGTAAAATATTGCTGTTTACAGGAATCACTCCAAATGATCAGCGATGAAAAGTTCAATTTTTTTCATTTATACAAAAAAATACCCGTCCAGTCCTTTTCAAAAATTTTTGGTATTATTGAATGAGACACATCCAGGAGGAAGCAACTTTTCACTCCGAGACTGACATCACAGGCCGACGGATTTACATATTTGACAATAGTGACCTCCACTAAATTCGGAGATCTCAATTTATTTTAGATGAATTGAGGCAGATCCAGATCAGATTGTCAATTCAATCCGCATCAATCACCCAGAATCTAACTTGACATCAATGATTCCAAGAACGTAAATATTGAATCCACTTAAGATAACACCATTTAATAATATCATAAAATGGCTAATGATCATAGAATTTTAAAAAGGGTAACCTTGAGAAAGAGTCTCTTGTCATGACCAGTTGCAGCAACTCTCAGCACTGATTCTGCGGCTCCAATTGTGTTAGCCATGCATGCGGCAAAAGCATTGGCCGACTCCTGAGAAATTTGCCACTCGAGGGGGTCCACAGGCACCCTATAAACAATCAAAAAGAGGCGATTTACGTTTTAAAACTCGAGATAAATAGCAAATAATAAAAATTCAAAGCACGGGCATAAAAAGCGCTTTTTGAATCTACAACAGTGAGGACGAGTTAAAAGAATGAGGCGATTACGCTGATGCTTACGAGATGTCCATCTGGCGGAAGAGCGTGCCGAGGATGGCGAGCGAGCTGAGGAGAACGATGAAGACGTCGGCGACGAGGGAGAGGAGGCTGGAATGCCGGTAGGTGCAGTGGTAGTATACGAGACTCCCGCATACCAACAACACCGCGGGACGACCCACCTCCCAGCTTCCCATTCACTTTCTGATTCCCTTCTCCGGCTTCCGTCTGAGGGGATCTATGTTCGCGGTCTCCCTCTGACTCCCCGAAACATGCTAGTCCTTAATGGGCCATCAATTTAATATTATTTATGATTGACTTTTGAGAATTTCTGGTGGATAGAAATTGAAAAATGAAAATTGAGAATATTAGGCAATTATCTATCAATGAAAAGAAATCAAGAATTGAGGAGGCAGCTTCTGAGCCCTAAAATTTGATTGAATGGAATCAAGGTGGTAATTAGGGTCAAATAGATGTCGCTGAACTATGTTTAAATTTATCATCATAATTACTACCATATTTATCGTGGACTTGCTTCATTTTAATTTGTTCATTTTTTGACTTTGATGAACGAATTGATGGTGATCCCAGAAACAGAAGGTGGTATCATGCTCCAGCGCAGAGTCCGAGTATCGAGCTATTGCTGAGACCGCGCGGGAGATGGTATGGCTTCGATCATTTCTCGCAGATCTCGGCATTTCATCCCCTTTTCCAATGCCCATGCATTGTGATAATTAAGCCGCTATCTTCATCGCCGGCAATTCCACCTTTCATGAGCGTACAAAGCACATTGAGATTGACTGCCACTACATACGAGACAAGGTTATGCCCGGCGTCATCTCCACTCCTCATGTGACATCATCGCTCAGCTTGCAGACGTCTTCACAAAGAGTCTAGCCAGGATCTCATATGACACCATGTGTACCAAGCTGGGCATGTTTGATTTATATGCTCCAGCTTGAGGGGGAGTGTCCGATAGTGGTATTGGGGTCTCAGCCCATTTATCTTCTCATCTCATCTTCTCCTATATAAGGACCTATGTATTCTCATTTCCATATACGATTCTAGGTTTTCTCCATCTCATCGTCAACAGAAGTGAAAATTAAAAATCTCATTATTTATTAATTTCTACTTTTTAGAATGATAGATAATTAAATTTCGGATCAAATGAAAGAAATTTGGATTAATTTGGAGTTATATTTTAAAAGTTATGATTTTTCTAATTTTTAGGGATTCTTCTAAATTTTTCTGAATTAATTTTACGATTTTAATGTTAAAAATGAATTAAATAAATGCAAAGAAATGGTTTTTTATTTCACGCGGGACCCACATGGATGCGAAGTGGCACACAAGGCCACGTGGTAGCGCCACGCGGGCACGCGCGGCGCCTACGCGGCGATGTGACATTTTATTTATATTTACTTATATAGTGGATATAATATATATAGTCTTCCGATTATCAGAAGAAATTATTAACCCTATAAACCGTCGCATAATATAAACCCGATAACTTCTTTTAATTTTCTCCATGTGGGACTAAGTTCCACACGGTTTTTAATATTGCAGGTGACGTGGTTGACGGAGAGGCGTTGGATCACGATCGAAGCGCGCCGATTGAGTGCACCCGCGGTCCACCGCATCCCGATCACGCACGTGGCTGATTAAAATAGTTATAACGGCTCTGATGAAACGGCGAGGTTCGCATCTCGAGCGCCCGATCGCGATCCAAGGGGCGCGATTCAAGGCGTTTTATAACGCAAATCTAAAGTATCATCCGGACCCTCCATCGAAGATCCGACGACGGCGATATGTTTGAAATGATCTACGGTGGACCGTTTCAGCATAACCGTCGATCGTTTCGATCGGACGGTTACGCCCAAAATGTTTATAAATAGAGGTGTTCTTCGATGTTCTAAGCATTCGAGTTGGAAATCAAAGCAATCGATTTGTTTAGATACCTTCCCTCTTGAGTCTCTCAATCCCATTGTGTTCTACACTCATTTCTGCACCTCCGGAGCATTTGAGTTCGAGTTTTGGTTGAGTAGATTAGGAGAAATTGACGCTTGAATCTCCACATCGCGTTCTAGGCGATTAAGCGGTTTAATCGCGTCGATTTGATCTCTATTTGGGATTAGTGGAAGCGGGTTTTCATAATCTACCTTCCTATCATGTTTAATTTCAATTTAGATTAGGATTTCAAGTTTAATTTGGTTTAATTTAAGTCAATTTCGTGATTTCTTCGTCCGAAAATTTCTTCCTACTTCGATCTTCAATTTCTCCGCGAAATCAAGACCAAATTCGATGATTCTTGATTCCGTGAAATCGATTTGAAGTTCTCTTTCATAATTTGCCATTTTCCCCAATTTCTGTCATCAATTCATTGTCCAATTTGATCAATTTTGAAGAAAACATCAAGAATTTCCTTATTTCCCTGTGGATTCGACCCTTATTTACCATTATACCCTTCAATTCGAATTATTTTCATCAAATTGGTAAGTTTGGAAATATTTTTGACACTAGACCATGTGAAATCAACGACCTCGCAGTTTCGTCTCGTCAGGATTCAACGACGGTTGGAAGTTATAACTCTCAGCGAATCCTTGCTCTATATCACGAGCATTATAAAGGTTGAGATTAAAAGCGATTGATGGACTCTTATGGATGCATGGAATCATCTCACGTGTTTGATAGAAATGAAACAACATTTAATCTTCATGCGATGATGTGGTTCAATCTAGGTGCTCCATCTTAGATCTGACAGGTACGACTTAAGGATACCAATTCACCTCCTTGCATTTGATATCAACCATTGATCGCATTTGAGGAGACAATCCGACTGCCACCCAATTCAAAGTCTAGTTATACTTTGTCTTCGATGGTGTATGTATATTTAGATTTTCTTATTAATCAGACCTGTCGAATAGCTTAATCCTTTAATCTCTTGCTTCAATCATGTTCTAGACTCATTTCCACATCCAAGGAGTGCCTTGAAGTCAAGATTTCATTAAGAGAATAGAGAGAAATCACCTCTTCAATGCTATATTTCTATTTTCAAAATTGCGAAATGAAAAGCCTTGATCCGGTGATTAATTGAATCATTTCGAGCATTGTTTCAAGTTAGATTTTGTGTTTTCCTCCTAAAATTTTGTCATTAAGCATTATATTTTAATTTTGAAGCTTAGATTATGCAAATTAAGCTCAGATTATGGTTTCAAGTTAGATTATGTCAATAAATTTTGTCATTTTCTCTCCCTTCACAAGCAATTTTCTCTCTCTTACTTTACTACTTAATTTCTCTGTGGATACAGATTTGATTTGAGTGATTTTTGTTTCCATAGATAGATCTTCGAGTCTTCTTTATAAATATATATTATTTCCTATTTTTCATCTCAATTCTACATCCAATTTGACCGAATTTCAAAACATCTAAAAAACACACCCTAATTCTATGTGGATTTGACTATTACTCACCTCTATATTAAGTGAGTTTGGTTTTAATTTTGGACGTGTGGACATGTGTATTCGACAACTGCATGAATGACGAGACAAAACCGCGAGGTCGTCGATTTCACACGGTCTCGTGTCAAAAATAATACCGAACTTACCAATTTGGGGAATTAAGAGAGAATTGAAGGGTATAATGGTAAATACGGGTCGAATCCACAGGGAATTTAGGTATTTTCGAGATATCTTTTGGAATTTGGTCAAATTAGACGATGAATTGAGGTGAGAAATTAGGGAAAATAGTGTTTTTATAAAGAAGACTCAAAGATCTATCCGTGGAATCAAAAATCACTCGATTTGGATTAGTAATCACGGAGAAATCAAAGATGGAAGTGGGAAGAAATTTTCGGAATCGCGAAAAACACAAATCAAAATTAAAATAAAATAAAATTTAAATTGAAGTCCTAATCCTAAAATTGATGATACATGACGATAGATAAGAGGATAAACTTGTTTTCTAACCCGAGATAACGATCAAATCGATCCAATTGATCGCCGGATCAACGGCTCTTCATTCCGCGAATTCAAAGGTGAACATCGGTGTTCAAGAGACAAATTCTCCTCGCACGATCGTCGAAATCTCTCTTATAAACACTCCGTGGACGCGGAATCTTGTCTAGAAGTGATTACAAGAGAGAGATTCAAGAGAAGATGCATATAGATAGGTCAATTAGATCAAATCTCTCAAGAATACATCAACACGACGAAGAACTCATCTATTTATAAGGGCAAAAAAGGAGAGCCGTTTGATCGATGCGTTAAGGCGCGATCAACGGTCGTGATGAAATGGTTCATCACGAACCGTTATAATTAAATCTCAGTCGTCCGATCGCGATCGGACGCGTGAGATAGGCTTGGATCGTATGCGTTTAAAAACGCATCGATTCGCAGCCGTTAGATCGTGATCTGACGGTCTTGATGAAGTCTTCAAATCAGGCGCTATAAAACGCCTTAAATCCTCGCCGTTGGATCTTGATCCGACGCATCAGATGCTCCCCTCGAGATCTAATCCTGGCCGTTATAACGCCTTATTAAAAGCACGTGTCTTTGATGATCTCCGGTGGTCCTGGCCTCCACGCGATCGACGCGTGCGATGCTGCCACGTCGCCGATGATCCAACCGTTATAATTCCTCTATTTGGCACGTGTCTTGATCGCGATCCGGTGGTCCGTGCTCTGATAACATGCTATATTTACATCATAAAACATGATTTTTCATGTATATTAAAGCTAAAATGATTTCATTTACATGCATGTTATCATATTTATATGTATTTTTCTATTATTCTCTTAAAAAGTCATTATAATCTCAAAATACTTTAATTTATGGTTAATTTTTATAAATTAGAGTTTCATAATTTGATAACCCATATTTTTCTTGAGATTATAATTGTTTAAAGATAAAATAATAAGAGAAATAACTTTTATAAACATTCATTTTATTTTCTAAAGATTAAAATCTTAATAAATGAATGTATTTTTGAAATAATAATTTTAACTCTTATTATTTAATTAATTTGACCTTTTAGAATAATAGATAATTAGATTTTGGATCAAATGAAAGAAATTTGGATTAATTTGGAGTTGTATTTTAAAAGATATGATTTTTACAATTTTTAGGGATTTTTCTGTATTTTTCCGAATTTCCTATGAGTTTATTTTCAATTTTTAATAATTAAATAATAAATAAAAAAATAAAAAAAGGGCGCGGGGCCCGCGTGGATGCGACGTGGCACGCAAGGCCACGTGGCAGCGCCACGTGGGCCCGCGCAGCGCGGTGACGTGGCGCATATATATATCGTATATAGTATTATACTTATAAATATAAAATGTTCTTTGTCCTCCCCTTATAAGGGAGGGTCATACCCTTACTTACGGTCGAGTATTATATACCCGACCGTTTCTATTAATAAAACCTGTGTGGGACTAAAGTTATCACTCACTTACCTTACAGGCTACGTGGCGCGACGACAGGCGTCGGATCGCGCGGTTGATCGAACGACGAGTGTCGATCGGGTGGACAGCTGGATCACCGGATTCAATCAAAAACACGTGCTAAATAGGAGAGTTATGACGGTCGGATCTGACGCGACGTGGCAGCATCTCAGGCGTCGATCGCGTGGAAGCTGGGCGCACCGGAGATCAATCAACACGTGCGTTAATCGGAGCGTTATAACGGCTGAGATCAATCGGCGTGGATTGAATCTCAGCCGTTGGATCGAGATCGAATGGGGGAAAATTTGAAGCGTTATATAACGCTTATCCTCAGATTAGATCGTGGCCGTCCATCACGATCGGACGGCCACGATATTTTCGAAACGGTCCATCGTGGACCGTTTCATCGTAACCGTCGATCGAAACGATCGGACGGTTACGATTTTTCGCCCTATATAAACACATGTTCGTCGTCGTTCTAAAGCATCCAAGCAAAGATCAATCAAATTGACTGTCCAGACACCATCTTTGCCTGTTTCTCTCGAGTTCCTCCTCTTCCTCTTCAATTTCCGCGTCCGAGGAGTGGTAGAAATCGAGATTTGGTGGAGAATTGAGGGAGAAATCGCAGCTTGAAACTCGTCGAGGCGTTCTTCGTGTTCTTCGTGATTAAGAGGCTTAATCGGCGCGATTTGATCGCAAATCGGGTTTAGTGGGAGCGGTTTTTCATCATTTCTCTTCCTATAACGTTTAATTTTCGTTTAGATTAGTATTTCAATTCCAATTTCATCAATTTTCATCTCAAAACGCGATTTCGCCGATCCGAAATTTCTCTCCACTTCAATTCATGATTTCTCCGCGAAATCAAGTCCGATTTTGACGATTCTTGATTCCGTGGAATCGATTTGAAGTCTACTTTCATAAAATACCATTTTCCCCAATTTCTTCCATCAATTTCTAGTCCAATTTGATCAAATTTGAAGATTACATCGAAAATTCCTAAATTCCCTGTGGATTCGACCCTTATTTACCATTATGCCCTTGAATTCGTGATTAATTCTCAAAATTGGTAAGTTTGGAATTATTTTTGACGCGATACCGCTTGAAATTGACGACCTCGCTGTTTCGTCTCGTCATGCTCCACGCGATCGACGCCCGTCGATCGATCGCGCCTTCGATCCAACGATCCTCCTCGCGCCACGTCACCTGAAATAAGTAAGTAAAGTGTGGGTTAGTCCCACACGGAGGATATTTAGGAAACCGTCGGGTTTATAAGACCCAACGGTTTCTAAGGGTATGACCCTTCCCATATAGGGAAGGACAAAGACCCCTTATTATATATGATAAGTAAGTATAATATATATATAACGCGCCACGTAGGCGCGCTGCGCGGGTCCGCGTGGCTCTGCCACATGGCCTTGCGTGCCACGTCGCACCCGCGCGGGCCCCGCGCGCTTTTTACATTTTTTATATTTATTTTAATATATTTTAAATCAAAATTAAATCGGAAAAATCAGGAAAAATCCAGAAAAAATCCCTAAATTTGTAAAAATCATATCTTTTAAAATACAACTCCAAATTAATCAAAATTTCTTTCATTGGATCTGAAATTTAATTATCTATCATTCTAAAAATTCAAAATATTTAAATAACAAGAGATTTAATTTATATTTCAAAAATACATTCATTTCTTTAAGATTTTAACTTTAGAAAATTAAATGAATGTTCATAAATATGATTTCTCTCATTATTTAACTTTAAAAACCATTCATAATCTCAAGTAAAGATGGGTTATAAAATCATTTATCCTTAATTTATCATAATTAACCCTAACTTAGTGCATTTTGAGATTATGACATAAATATGCATAGAATGATAGAAATGCACTCAAAGTATGATAACATGCACATAAATGTAATGTTTTATGCCTTAAATTGCATTAATAATCATGTTTTATCATGTTAAGATTGCATGTTATCAATGAACACGCTATGTTACCTCCTCCTTCTCCTTGATTTTCTCTATCCCCAGCCCCTAATCTCGCTCTTCTCTCAATTTCATCTGTCCCCTAGACATCAATTTTCACCACTAGTCAATGTTATTTGTTGACAAGTGTTCATTACCATCATGACTTGTGACATGGAGCACATCAAATATTTGGTAGAAATGAGGCTTATTAAAATGTCTCGTGCATCATTCTTGTTGCATGCTAAATACATGAACAAGAGGGTTGTGACGCCTAGTGGCAGCCATGTCATAGCACCATACCACCTAGCATTGTCTAGATCGTATTCTTAGTATTAAACGCTTTATGAATCGAATCATTTATGCTGTTTGGAATCTATTTATCTAGAAAAAAAGTCTCCTACTCTAACCATGCGAGTGAACCCCAAAATTGGTAGACCTATAAATGAAAAATAGATAAAGAGGCAAGACACGCAAACATATGAACAATGACCACTGGAACTAATAATTTGAAGACAAGTATATATAAGAACTCTCACTACCCTTGGTGGAATGAATCCTCTAAAAATGCTTCTCAAAACTCTCTTGCCTATAAGAGCCCCCCTCGAGACTCTTCCCATAACAATTCTAGATACCCTTTCTCTAGATCTCATAGAACCATTCTCTCAAGATCTATGTGATAGGAGGCCGCAATCAGTGCACCATGCCTCTATTTACAAGCCAATGGGGAACCTTGGAGACCTTATAGGGCTAAAAAAAGTTCCCCATCAATGTAAGCCAAAATTGGAGGCTCCAAGAGAGATTCCAAGCCCTTCAAACCCTTCTAAATCAATGTCTAATTCAAATTAGAAACTATCTACTTTCGTGGATCATTTCTCTCTCCTCCAGTCGAGGTGGCTCCAAACAAGTGCCACCACCAAAACATCAAAGGTACTACATTGTGTGGTTTGGATCATATCTCTCATTTTTTCCGAGTATAATCAAAGATCTTACCAATGCTTTCTAGATGGCCGAATAATGTTTCAAACAAAGTTGTTGCTTAGTAATCTCTTGCTCCAAAGTTTTTCTCTTGCAAGTAATGATTTGGAAATTTCCCAAGGTGTGCCTCATCAATGTTTTTAATCCCGCGGTATCATCCATCAAGTCGTGTGCCTTCATGATTCTCAATGAAACATAGTTGCTAAATAAAGGCATAGACTCGTTTACTTATGCATCACATGATACTATTTGATATGGAGTTCCCCACTACTTATGATCTGATTTCGTACTCCCTATGAACTATCTTGTAATCGTCGATCTCCGATTGACATGGAGAGATTTTGAGATGTTATCCACATCCTTGTCTCGATGATCCACTTGCACTTCAAATCCATGTTTATCATCCCTCCACGATGAAAGCTCGCTTTTTTTCTCCGTATGCAAATATCATGCCATTCATGTGATGCTTGTCTTGATGATGGCAAAGACCCAATTTCGCCATCAAGATCATATCATGTGATGCAATCAGAATACACAAACTATACATGCTGTTGGGGGGTTTCTCACGTCACATGATGTGCATACAATAAATCCCTTCGTCGACTCTCCTCTATCTCTCTCTCCCCGGGCGCGTGCAAGTTTGTTCTATTATCCGTACCGGTCAGTTGACTTCTCATCCGAATCGACGTCATCAAACGTAGCTGACGTAATGAAGCGGTCGGCGAACATACACGACGTCACGAAGACGGCGTCGTACCCCGAGGTCCACGGCAAAGTCCTCGCCGCCGCGTAGCCCGATACCACGGTCACCACCCTTTGACGCGTCCCTTGGACTCTTTCAGTTTCTGTGAGCTCCAGGCGGAGAGAGTCAACGGTGGAATTCTTCGGTCGGTTAAAAAACGATACGGAAGAATCGAACCGATGATGCGTGGGTGCTTTCCTCCCTCGACCTCAGAAAGATATATGTTTCGTAATTGGGGCCTAGAAGGGTTATGTTCGCATATAAGAAGTTTTTAGGATACTTTCGTAATTCGCGATTCCCCACTATGCCTGCTTTACAGGTATAAACCAGAGGAGCAGAGTTGGGCAGAAAGACAAGTAAAAATTAGTAAACGGACATTCTTGCAATTTGGGACAGAGAAACGCAGTGACATCAATCACGTCTGCTTAAAACCGGTCTTGTTTCTTGAGTCTTGGCTCAATACTCTCTCTCTCTCCTCGCTGCCTTTCCACCAACGGTTCTGCTGACTGCTCGTCTGTGGCGTGGGAACCCTAGCGTAGACGACGATTTTACCTTGAATTCCACAATTGCTCCTTATATTAGCAAGGCCGATCGGTGGGGGTTTCACCGATCTATCCAGTCCGGTGTTAGCGTTGAGGTATCTGAAATTCCTCTTCATTATCTTTCTTCTAGATCAGATTTGGCGCGGTTGATTATGTCATCCGCGCGTATTTTGGTTTTTTTTTCATAAAGTGGAAACTGATTTCCATAAATGTTCATTTTATAGATCCGGAAAATTTAGAGCTCACGAAGATGAGATTCTTTATATGTTCTCTGCAGGCGAAATGGATATTTCGGGGGTGATAGAGGGGCTTCTTGGCCGTATCTCGCAGTTCGTTTCGCTGTCGCCGAAAGTGTGAGATCGCTCAAATATATTACCAGAAGATTGTTGAAATTCTGGGCCTTTTGAAGCCGGTTCTTGATGAAGTTGTTGCCTCGGAAATTTCTCCAACGGAACAAATTGGGAATGTTTTGGCAGAATTGGATGGTCATATCAAGAATTCTGTGGAGCTTATTAACAGTTGGCATCAACTATCAAGCAAACTGTACTTTGTAGGTGTCAGTTTCGTGTACTGCTTTCATGTCTTGATTTCAACGATTAAAATTTATTCGAGAAACTTTCAGAAAGATGTTGAGCTAGATTTCCTTGATAGTAAATACGCATTTTAAATTCATTGACGTGTCATCTTTTTATGCCTTCGCATCGTAAAATGGTACAAGTTTTTTATGAGAATCTTGAATGCATTAAAAAGCATTTGACTATCGTTTACTCCACGATAAGGCATAGAAATGTTGTATTTCATGTCTTTTGAAAGAGAAGTTTTGCTTTTTGTGTAGTAGTGTTTGGGGATCACGTTGGATTGCCAAGATTTGATGATTATCATGACTCACTGCTCAATCAAATGATCAAGGGTGATCTAGCTCAGCTGTCTGAAAGTCACTTTTGAGGGGGCCGGGGGTTGGCAGTGGCTGGCACTGGACATTGGCTGCAGTCAGCATAATCAGATCCATAAGCCACTGAAAGCCTCCTCTCTCTTTCAGTCTCGACTTGATCATTCCGATAGGTTTTCTCTAATGAGCGGATATTCACCGATTCATTGAGGCCTTGACGAGGTCTATCAGTTGATCTTTAGCCATCAATCTCCTAAGCATACTCTGCATATTCTTTTAGCACTGAAGTTAGAAATGTTGCAGAAATACGATCGGAAAATTGTTGCTTTTATTTTATTTTTGGGTCAAATAAATCATACAATCTTTATGTGAATTTATTCTGTCATTTCTGTCTTTCAGGTTCTCCACATAGATTATGCCATGACAAAAATTCAATCATCCACATTTGAGTTCTTTCAGTTAATGTCCCCCATATTCGAGCCCTTGCAAGAAAAATCATACTCAGAATGTGTTGAGGTGAGATCTTGATTTACAGTCTCTTGACCTTTTTCTGAAATCTCATTTTGGCATATCAAATGCAGAGCTGCCAGAAGAAACTACTCGATCTGATATATGAACCTGTCTCAGAGTTTATAAGAGAAGCCATGAGTGATCAAACAGATAAAATAAGCCTTGACTCAGAGCCGATAGTAAAGATTACCTGTGCATTGAGTTTATTCTCAAATGAGGAGCTATTAATGGAAATCGTTGCTCTTGACAAACTGAAGGCTATGTTCAGCCAAGTTGAAACCCCTGAAGAACTAGAATACATCAATCCTCTGATTTCTCTCATTAATCGTATTCATGATTCTTATGTTAGAGAAAATCAGCTTCCGGGCATTAATGATGTCCAGATTCCTGCTGATTTTTGCTGTCCTTTGTCTCTCGAGCTGATGTCAGATCCTGTGATCGTGGCTTCTGGTCAGACTTATGAGCGAGCTTTCATTAGAAAGTGGCTTGATGTTGGTTTGACGGTCTGCCCCAAGACCCGGCAGCCTCTTTCACACACCAATTTGATTCCTAATTACACTGTCAAGGCCTTGATTGCAAATTGGTGTGAATCATACAACATCAAGCTGCCCGATCCCGCGAAATCAGTGACTATGAAACAGCCTTCTCTGCTCCTTTCCAATTCTGATATAATTATTGATGATACTATAATCCCCAGATTTGGGCATCCGAAAAACTTACTATCGAGTTCAGCTGCCACATGTTCTAATGCAAATCTTGAAAATGGGCTTGATCCAGTGACGGGAAGGATCTCTCTGGAAGCTTCTGGGAGTGTCTCTACTCAGGAAGGGCAGGGGTCTTCTCCTCTCAGCGAACACCCCAGTCAAATGGACACTGAGCGCTCCAATGGCACTAATGAAGAAGCTTCTGACGCGTTAGCTCCAGGGTCTTCAGCGTCACAGAGAGAGGGCGACTCATTGTCCAGTAGTAGACTGCCCGGGCTTCGGTCAAGACCTCAAAATCAACCCATCAGGCGCCGGCCATCTGACAGATTCGTTCCAAGAATAGTCTCCTCACCGGTCGTTGACTCAAGACCAGACCAATTAGAAATTGAAGTCCAAGTTCAGAGACTGATTGAGGACCTAGGGAACGAGTCAACGGAGCTGCAGAGAAATGCCACTCATGAGCTACGGCTTCTGGCAAAGCACAACATGGAGAACAGAATCGTCATCGCCAATTGCGGCGCGATTCCTCCCCTGGTCAACCTTCTCCTGTCAGCGGATCCAAAAACCCAGGAGAATGCGGTCACAGCGCTTCTCAACTTGTCCATAAACGACAACAACAAGATTGCTATTGCCAATGCGGGCGCAATCGATCCATTGATCCAGGTGCTCGAGATGGGAAACCCAGAAGCGAAAGAGAATTCTGCTGCGACCCTGTTTAGTCTCTCTGTGATCGAGGAGAATAAGGCGAGGATAGGACGGTCCGGAGCTATTATACCCTTGGTGAATCTCCTAGGAGATGGAACTCCTCGAGGGAAGAGAGATGCGGCCACGGCGCTGTTCAACCTCTCGATATTTCATGAGAACAAGGCAAGAATCGTGCAGGCTGGGGCCGTGAGGCAGCTCGTCGATTTGATGGACCCGGCTGTGGGGATGGTGGATAAGGCTGTTGCTGTGCTGGCGAATTTGGCTACGATTCACGAGGGAAGATTGGCGATTGGTCAGGAAGGCGGGATCCCGGCTCTTGTGGAGGTTGTTGAGCTGGGATCTGCCAGAGGGAAGGAGAATGCGGCGGCTGCCTTGCTGCATCTTTGCACCAATAGTAACAGATTTTGTACCATGGTTCTTCAGGAAGGGGCGGTACCGCCGTTGGTGGCCCTGTCTCAGTCCGGCACTTCCCGGGCCAGAGAAAAGGTGTGTAGTTAATCCTTTCTTGTATTTGGGTTCTTCTTTCTTTTCATCTTTTATGAAAGAAAAAATGAAACCTTGGATTTTGCAGGCGCAGCTGCTTCTGACTCATTTCAGGAACCAGAGACATGGAGGTGGTAGAGCATGAGGGTTGACTTCAGACTGCTACGAGATTGTAGATGCTCTGAAACAGCTGATTTCTGCTACATTGATTCTGTCGTGTAAATAACGCCGAGCTTGGTTCATTCTTTCCGCTGTTGGCCTCTGTGTTTGCACGGTTGTCATAAATGCCAAAATTGTTGATGAGGCGATTCATGGCTTTTATATCATCGGCAGCACCAGCTAATTCCCTTCATTATTTGAAAATCAAATAGTCTTGGTCTTCAGGTGCTGCAAGTTCAGAGTGGATTTACTACTTCCAAGACTCTTCCTTCCCCTTTTGTAGCTGATCAATGACTGAATGAGTCTGCCGGGAATAGTGGTTGAACCAAGTACCTGACTCCTAACATTTGATAGAGTACTGAAAAAAGAAAGAGAAAACAGAAATTCCCAATTGCAATTACTCTGGGTTGAAATGGAAGAAGAATACAATTGCAATGACTCGTCGGTCGTTTTAAAAGAAACGTTACCCCCCCCAGATCAATAATTTGTTCACAAAGCAGACGAGGAAATGCAATCTATGCATGATTTATGACTACCGTTGAAGAACCATAGTTAATCCATACATGTAAACCATAGTTCATTGAATATACGGTAGAAAGGGGTACTCTGTCCAATTTATTCGTGCATAATGGGCCTACGTGCCCAGACCACGTGATGTACCAAGCCTGGCCCAATTAACTAAATGGGTTAGGCCTGACTTATAAATTATTCATCAGTATCTCCTGATGAATAATGCCAAAGATTACCGCCTTATCGCTTGTTCTGTTCTCATCAATCATCCGAACAGGTTCTGCGACGAGCAACCGACTCTCGAGGTTTCTTCCTCATCAATCATAGCTGACAGAGAGCGTTGACGGCGGCCACATTTCCTCCATTTCCAGTTTCTCGTATCTTCGTTTGAGATCGGGAAAATTAATAAATTTTTGAAATAAAGCTAGATCGAAAAAAAGATTAATAAAATTCATGAACTGATAGATTTATTTATCAGTTCACTACATATAAATGACACAGTTGACGTATATTCTGAAATGTCTCAGATGAAATGACAACTGTAATAAACTGAGATTTCAGTTCAAATCACACAGGAATACATGTTAGATGACATCTTGAAAGCTTGAACTCGGCGTCAATGAATGCTCAATTTTTTGACAATATGATGAAGACTATCTGAAACTCGGATTCCCACAAGAACTTAGGGTTTAAGGCATGTTGAAAAACAGATCATAAAATTTTTACGAAGATCGAAGCAGAGTCTGAGCAAAGAGTTCTTGGAAACCTGAACAGGTAGATGTGATTCAAGTTATCCGTGGGTTCTCTTCGGAAACAATTTCGAGAAATGATCAATCCGACTTTATTCTGATAATTGAGAAAAATCAGATCGAAACAATTAAAGAGATTCAAGGAGAAACCTAGACATGAAACAAATATTCGCCCGTAGAAATCAAGTTTCTAGTTTACATTGAAACAAAGCAAGAGCACAGAATTGATCCCAAACTGAGATAAACAGACACAGGATTGAGCACAGCTCAAAACAAAACGCACTCAAAAATGAAACTGGAAGGATTGGATTGACCAGTGAACATAGGAAGACAGAGAGAAAAACGAAAGATAAAAACGCAACGTGTAAAAGGAGAGAAAGGATGGAAAGAAGGCAGTCGAAAAACCGAGGAAAGAGTAGAAGAAAAAGGAAAGTAGAAAGACATGGAGAGTAAGAGAGAACTGATAGATTTGGGACAGAGACGAGAGAAGAAAATTCAAAAGAATAAAACTAATAAGAGAATCGAAAACGATTAAGCGAGAGGAGATTGAGCATACGATAGCTCTGGCTCCCCACGTTCCGCTTCTCGCTCAGTTTCCATTTGCTCGAGGAAAGGGCGGAGAATTAGTTACCGTCGCGGGCAGGCCTTGCAAGGTGGATACTCGAGACGTGAGTAGTTGCTTTAAGCTGAGAGTTAGATTCCTTTTTAATGAGTTCCGTGCTTTCGCGTCGCTGTTCTCTCCTTCTCCGGCTCTCAGCTGCGACCAGATTTTTCTGAATTCAACGCGAAGCAATCATTCGTTCGTACGATCTTTTCTCTCAGAAAAAATTCAGCTCGTCCGGATGAAGACAGAAAATGTTGGGGATAAAAATTGAGAGAGCGGGAGAGAGGAGAGAGAAGAAGAAGAAATCGGCGAGGAAAAAAATGAAGAGAGACAGGGAGAGAATCTGCGGGAGAAGAAGACAAAAATGCGCAGAGAGGCGAGGTGGCAGGAAAAAGAGGCAGGAAAGAGAAGGACAGAAGAAGCAATACAGGAGAGAGAAGAGAGAAGGACAGACGATGGAGTTACGGGCATCAAGAAGGTGACGTCTTTGAAACGTCTCCAGTAACTGGTACGGCTAGCAGTTTCCCTGAAACAACTACTGCTGCAGCCTCAGTTTCGACCGGAGAGCCATTGGAGCTCGTCTGTCCTGCTTTATTTATTCCCCTCACAGGAGAGCCGCATTACTCCTTCATTTAGGTCAGAGGCTGAGACAATGCTCCGGGATCAGCATCTCCCGGACGACGAGCTCCAATGGGTCATCCACATCCGTCGCACACTCGAAGAAGAAGAAAACCAAAACTCAAAAGAACACGAACAAGACAGCCAAACCCCGGTCTCAATTTTCAGAGTTCCTTCAACGCTTCAACGCTGCAACTCTTCGTGCTACAGGCCGCAGCTACTCGGGCTCGGTCCTTACCACCGCTGGAATCCAGAGCTCCAGCACATGGAAAGACAGAAACTTTCCTCCGCCAGAAGAGCTGCCCGAAGGAGCAGACACTTTCGGCTCGTGGTCGATAAGCTCGCTCTCTTGGAACGTCGCCTCCGCGCCAGCTACGGCGATCATATCCAGTGCAACCGAGAAACGCTTGCCTGGGCCTTCGCCATCGACGGATGCTTCCTCCTCGAGCTCCTTCGTTCTATCTCCGCTAAAAAGTGCACTCGCGATGTTATCCTGAGAGATCTGATCTTGCTCGAGAACCAGATCCCATTGTGGGTCCTACAAAAGCTCGAAGTAGAAGGAGAGCAGTCTTTTCCGGCGGAGTGCATCGTAGAGCTGGTCAAAGAGATCTCTCCGTTTGTGCTGACCGGAGAGGACCTGGTCTTTTCGGAGAGCTGCGCTCACTTGCTCGAGTTCCTCTACGACTCGGTCGTCCCGAAATCTGTGAGAAACTCTATCCTGCTGGAAGTGCAACGGGATGACCAAGAAGAAGAAGATGGAAATCAGGAGGCTTGGGTAACCCACGGGAGAAAGCTCGCGTCTTGGCTCGAACACATGAAGCCTTTCCTGGAGATACCGTGGAGAATGATCGCAAGTCTTCCGGCGATCGCGCCCCTGGTACTTTTACTGGAGCATCTTCTCTCAAATGCTCAGAACAGCGAAGAAGATGAGAATACATCGGAAGTGGGCCCGCTGGCGGCGGAAGAGATCGCCGTGCCTTCTGCCGCCGAGCTTATCGCCGCCGGAGTGAGGTTTGCGCCCATGAGCGGGGGCCCCACTAGGGTCTCCTTCGACATGAAAACCGGCATCTTTCGGTTGCCCGTGGTCAGCTTAAACGAGAACACCGAGACCACGTTACGGAATCTAGTGGCTTACGAGGCGACCTCGCCGGCGACGGGGCCGGAGTTCGTGGCCCGCTACGTGGAGCTGATGAACGGGATCGTCGACTCGTCGGATGACGTCAGGCTGCTGAGAGAGTCCGGGGTGGTGAAGAATTTCATGAAGAATGATGAAGTGGCAGCAGGATTTTGGAATGGGATGAGCAGGTCGGTTCAGCTGACGCGAGTTCCTACCCTAGACGAGGCCATTAAAGAGGTTAATAGATATTATCATCGTCAATGGAGGGTAAAGTTCGCCAAGATCTTTCGTAGAAGAAAAAGACTGCGTTTTGCATTGCCCTTCGTCGTCGTCGTCCTTTTCTTCTTCATGGGCATGAACGCTTTCTGCCTGTTGGGCCGATGTGAAAAGCGGCGTCTTTAGTAATCGATTGGCAGACGCTCAAAATGATGAAAAAAAGGGTGGAGGTCCTCAACGGCCCAATTGGCCGACTGTTCATCGCCGATTCGTCCATTTCTAGTTCTTCTTGGGCTGCCGCGGGTCTCTTCTTGAAGGATTTGTAGTCCACTCCTCTCTCGGTCATTTGCTCAAGTCCCCCACTTCAACCTGGCAGAAAGGGTATATATACAATACAAGGCATGCGCATTTTGCCCTTCCAAGCTTGTTTCATGTGCAATTTTTCGAGCGCTTAAAGGGTATAAATGAATTATCAAGAATCTTCTGCAACACACATCAACACACGTAAATTTCTTGATCAATTCACATATTATCAAATTCATCATTCCTCCTCATATGAAGCTTGGAGAGAGATGGAAAAGGGGTTTTTCCAATAAAGTAGAAAGAACTTTAGGGCTTTATTTCAGAAATAATTACTACTTCTTTATCATCGCCATTAAGTTGCCTTCTTAATCATGGCGACATCGTCGTTTCGATTGCCGTCGCCCTATACTTGTATCGACCCTCATCAGTAGGAGTTTTCTAGGATGGAAAGCCGTTATTTCAAGGCGCCATAACCTGTGAAGGACTTGGGGAGAAAAACCATATGAAAAAAAAACCTGTTTTCAGATTTTTTTTTTCATAAATAAATGATCACTCACTTTGGGAGAAGAAGAACCAGCAAATGATACTTTAGCAATGACAAACTTTTGTGCAAGAAATGAGGATGAAGATTGAGAAGGTTAAAAGAGGGCAAGGCATGCAAGAACCGCAATTGTCTAGAATCTTCTACAACACACATCAACCCACATAAGTTTCTTCTTACATAAATAATCACTCATTTTAGGAGACATAGCATAAAAAAAAATTTAAAAATGGTATTTGTGTTGATCCAATGGGAAAACTTAGGAGGCACAGAGTTAGTCCTTCTCTAAACAAATGATAAGTTGATTTCTAAGCTCCAAAATCCTAAGAATATATCAGGAAACATTGAAATAATATGAACTCTTGATATTTGAAGAATATATATGTACTCTTGATATAATTGGCAACTTGGAGAAGAAGGAAAACTATAAAAATCTCTGAGACATGAATTTAATACCATGGTAACAACTACCTCTTTAAAATATTCTCTCTCTAGATGTCTTGTGTAGCACAATGCTAATGAGCTCTTATCTCTATTGATCATTTTAGAGGATAAGAGTTCACTAGTATTACCCAAGAATCATCAGCATTGAGCATGGCAACAAAGAAAGAGTAAGAAAACCCTCACACTACCCGATGACTTAGAAAGAGTGTGCCAAAAATATACGGGGGTAGAGAGAGAGAGAGCATGAAAGATTGGGAAAGAGCGAGGGGGTAGGGAAGAGGGGGGAAGAAAGAGAGAATAGGAGAGTGATGGGGAAGAGAGAGATGAGGAGGATAGAGAGCACGTGACAGAGATGGGGAAGATAGAAAGCAAAAAAGAGATGGAAAAGAGAGATGATAAGAGCCTCGTAGCGCTCTCAACTGGCCAAAAAGTACATGCAAAATCAACCCAAATTTTTTTGAAAAAAATCATGGTTGTGCCCACATTTTAAGTTTTTAAAAAATAAAATTTAATTACAATTTTTTCCTTTAAAAAATTGTGAAAGCGCTAGACTGTGAAAATTCTTGATTTTGCTGGTCTCTCACTACTCATTTTTCCACTTGCTACAACATCAACGTTGAGAAATATTTAAACCCATAATGGTTAGTAAAGAAATTTTAATAGCGAGTTAATCTTTTTTCTCTAATTCTCTATCAATCTCTTTAATTGTACTAAATATTTGATCTATGGCTAATTACATAGCAAATATATGTTTTATCGATCTCAATGTTTCCTTTATTGATTTTGAGTAAGAAAACTGATGGTAACGATATTTTGATAGGGAATTAATCTATTTTTCCTATAGTTATTTTTCAATGTCTTTACTTATACAAAATATTTGATTGTAATTCTTTGTCATTATTTTTAGTATCCATGATTTTATTTTTCTATATTCTAATGCATTTTGAAACCATCAAGAATGGAGTCTAGCAACAGAGTATAAGAGGAGAGCCATGACATGTAAGAAGTACTCACCACCTTTTTTGTCTCTCTTGCTTCACATTTTTTATGTGATAATTATTATAAAATTTTTCCACAAGTTGAAAAGTCAAGAGTTCCATATTTTTTTATTTATTTTATTATTATTTTTTTATTATTTTTCATTCCATAAAATTCTTCCAGAATTTTTTCAAATTTTTATTTATTTCTTGTTGGGTTAACGTATCTCCCATTAACTCAAAGCATGAGCTAGTCATGTCAAGGGTCATGCTAGGCCTACGACAACCCATGCCATGACACAACTTAGTTGGCCCATGGGCTGTGTAGGAAACATGGGTTGTTTGAGAGGCCTAGGTATTGGATGTTGATGATGTGTTCTCCACTCTTTTTTTTCTTCAATTTTTAGTTATGTATGCGTACATAAGTATCATCTTATAATTGAGACAATGGATTGGATGTGTCCTTGAATGGATGAATTTTGATATGTGTCACTTGTCTCCTAGCTCATCTAGTAACCATGTCCCTATAGCATCGTTCCCAATTACCTACATGATGATTAGGGCAAAAGTTGATGAACAGTTTAGCCAACACCTTGACACGAGTGATGAGATCTGATGCTCTATAGGCTCTTAAAATTATTATTAAAAATATCAAATGTAACAGAGTAGATTGAATACAACATTCAAAACATCGAGGCACCAAGAATCAATGATCTTATCATCCACTATAGATTAAGATCCATACTTACAAATTTTATTGAAAGAGTTGTGGAAGTTGTTCAAGTGTGCACCCTCTAGCAACATCCTCATGATCACTGGATAGTTGGATCTCCTCTTGAATGCTTTTCATCAAGAGAGAAAGAGAAGAGAGAAGAGAGTTTCCACAACGTTTTCATCGTCACCATGAGTTGTGGTCATTCTCCCCATATCTATAGACATTGGATATGTAAACTATTTAGAAGAAACCTATATAATCATGTTTATTTTCACCAATATCCATAGAACTTATGTTTGTGACCCTCTAGGTCTATATATCTCACTAGTTAATGACTCTATAGACCCAATAATGCTTACTAGTCAATCTTATTAATTATCTATTATCAATATGTAGATTAATTAATAAGGGATTGGTATAACCTAATCGAAAGGTTGAGTTGCCAAATCCTTGGGTCCCAAGTTACACCATGTGCTCGAGAAGCTATGGAGTACATAAGAACTTCAATATGAAACATTGCCATCATAGATTGATTAATTAAGGATGAATTTAACCCAATCGATAAGTTGAGTTTACTAGCCCATTGGGTTCCAAGCTATATCACGTGCTCTAAGAGATATAGAGTATATAAAAAAATTTCATATCAAACCATACCGTGTGTATATAATTCTTTATTTATATGAGACTCATGAATGACTTAGGGTATAGTCAATTATCAATATCTAATAAGTCACTCTCAAGTAAGCAAATAATGCATAGATGGAATTATTGAGAACACCTTGCACTATATTTCCACTACCTTGGACAAGGATTCAACTACATCTCATTTCTTGAGTTGATCTCGTCTTATACTAAGAAAAGGATAATCTCATCTTAATATGATGTGTTATTGTTTAAGCTTATGCTGGTTTTTTGAGGAGATTGACATAAGCCTAAACAATAACACATCGCACTAGTGACAAAACAATTTCCAATTTCATTAATTTTAAAAAAAAATGAATTTGATTAGGATAATGGTGAGTAAGGGTCAAATCCATAGATAATTAAGAAAAAAAAATAGAGATATTCAAAATTCAATTAATTAGATGATAAGTTAGGGTAAGAAATTAAGGAAATTATTTTTCTACGAAAGAAGACTCTAAAACCTTGAGTCAATCTCCTCAAATACCAAGAGCGAATGATCCTATCTTGATCATACAATCATCTTCGTGGACTTCATATCATATCTGATATATGAAATTTTAGATATCTTGTGGTTAGGGATTTTGTAAGTTATAATAAAAACACGATCATCTATCCACAAGATGTCTTTGGTGTCTCAAGTCAAAGGACCACATACATAACCATGACATGAATGAAATTGATTGAAAGTTAGGTATAATTACCATTCAAGGATTCATATAGATCAATTTAGTGAAACTCTTTCTCCAAAGAGCACCCACTATCTATCCTTAGTGTCTCCACATCGATGGCTACAGGATCAGCCATACTCATCATATGAGTTGTATTAGATAGTACTATTCTTTTTTGATGATTCGATGTCCTTCTCAAATGTTCCATGAGTAGGAATGTTTTCAAGACTAGTGATCACTCCATTATGATCTCATCATAATTCACTTAGTCATTGCATATGCTCATAGACTTCATTGCAAACATCACACATGAATGACAATGAATAAATTTTATTTTCATGAACATAAACAAGATACATGAAAAGTGTGATTGGCTTATAGGCCACATAATATAAATCATGTCTAATCTCTTTCTAAAGAATGAGTCTTATTTCCTCAAAAGAGTTAATAACCCCCCTTCTTAAGAATATGGGCCCCACCTCCTAAAAAGGTGACACCCAACTCCTTCCAAATGAGGAGGATGTCCACCTTAAGAAGCTGACCTCTACTTTCATTTTAAATATAAAATAATTTGATTTGAAATGATTTTAATATAGTTTGGTTAACATTCCCTAAACAGATAAAGTTGACCAACTTTGACTTAGCTTGGTTAGTGAATTAGCTTAGTGAAGTAGCTGCCCTCAAAAGTACACGATGATCTCTATAATTATTTAAAAGATGAATTTGAACATCTTTCACCTTTCTTCACACCTTTGACCACCTTGAACCCTTAATTAAACCCTTTGAATTTTGGGATTGAAAAGTTTACTTAGCCCATAAAATGATGAACAAGTCATTTTATCATCTCTTTCATTTCAATTTACCTCAATGTATTTCCATATTCCTATATTCTTGCATCCACGAAACTCATAAAAATGTGAGAATTTAACCACTTGAGTTCAAAGAAGTTAAATGGGGTTAGTCTCAAGGTATAAAAATCAAGAGAAATGATGCGTGATGAGACATATTTATATTTGTACATAATTAGCACTAATTAATTGTAAATTGAGTACATGAGTGAAATAACACGATGAATGCAAAGATATGACAAAATAATGATAACATGCATTATATTAGAAATAAATGTACATTAATTTTTTTTATAATGATGGAAATGAACTCATCAATGATACATTATCATTGTACCTTGATGATTAAGAAAAAAATGTTGTTTTATTTACTTTGAAAGTAAATTGGTTACTACAACACGTTTTTCCAATGATTTATATTTGATTAACGTTTCTTCATGTAACGTCCTAGGTGATGTTGCTCTTAAGAAGAGTTAACAAAGTGCGAACGAGGTCTACCTCTGGAATTGCAAACTTGAGCATGTTGGTAATGAATAATTCGCGATGGACGTTACGCCCAAAATCCCTCGCGAAACGGTCCATCGCGAACTGTTACTAACATGCTAATTATACATGATAATACATGATTATTGATGCATATTAAGGCATAAATGATTTCATTCCTATGCATGTTATCATATTTATGCGTATTTATCTATCATTCTATGAAAAAGTCATTATAATCTCAAAATACTTTAAATTAGGGTTAATTATGATGAATTAAAGATAAATAATTTTATAACCTATCTTTACTTGGGATTATAAATATTTTTTCAAGTTAAATAATGAGAGTAATCATTTTTATAAACATTTACTTAAATTTTCTAAAATTAAAATCTTAAAGAAGTAAATGTATTTTTGAAAAATAAATAAAAACTCTTGTTATTTATTAATTTTGACTTTTTAGAATGATAGATAATTAAATTTCTGATCAAATGAAAGAAATTTCGATTAATTTGAAGTTATATTTTGAAAGTTATGGATTTTTATAATTTTTATGGATTTTTCTGGAATTTTTCTAAATTTTTCTGAATTTTGAATGAATTTCTAAGGATTTTCCGGAATTAAAAAAATCGATTTTTTTCTAATTTAATATCGATTTTTCAGAATATTTTAACAGCACAGGTGATGTGGCGTGCTCATAACTGTCCAATCGATCACGATTGATTATTGCGATGAGGAGGCGACGTGGCGGCTTGTGGAATGTCTGATCGCGCGCAATATCAACCGTCGATCTTCACTTAAATCAGATGAACACGTGGCTTACATCAGGGATCACCGATCGCGTCTAATCTACATCGTTGATCGCAAGAGTTATAACGATCGAGATTAAACGCGATCAAAATCGCATCTGAGGCGTCCGATGAAGATCCAATGGATGCGTTTTCAGGGCGTTTTATAACACGCAAACACGTGACTTCATCTCGAGCGTCCATCGGAGATCCAACGGATGCGACTTATTCGTAACAGTTCGCGATGGACCGTTTCATTAGAGCCGTCGATTAATTCGATCGGACGGCTACGCCCAATATCCCTATAAATTGAGATGTTCTTTCGATTTGTAAAGCATTCGAGAACAAATCAATCAAATTGATCTGTTTAGACACCAAATCTCTTGAATCTCTTGATCATGTCCTCTTTTAAACTCAGTTCGGCGTCCACGGAGTGTTTAAGATCAAGATTTGGGCGAAAGACGAGGAAGAAATCGACGCTTGAACTCCACGATCGCGATTTTCGGATTTTTGATGAAAAGCCTTAGTCCTGGTGATTAATTGGGTGAATCTAATCGTAATCTTGAGCTAGTAGAAGTGGTTTTTACTAATCTTTCGTCTATTAGTGTTTAATTTCATTTTAGATTAGTTAATTTAAGTAAATTTAAGTTGATTTTTGGTTAATTCGCGATTCCGATTTTTGGAAATTTCATCCCACTTCGAACTTCAATTTCTTCGCGAAATCAAAGTCAAATTTGATGATTTTTGATTCCGTCGAATCGTCTTGAAGTTATTTGTCATAATCTGCCATTTTCCCCAATTTCTACCATTGATTCATTATCCGATTTGATCAAATTCAAAGAGATTATTAGAAATTTCCCTAATTCATTGTGGATTCGACCCTTATTTACCATTATACCCCTCAATTCGAGATATTTTCATCAAATTGGAAAGTTTGGAATTATTTTTGACTCTTGACCGTGCCCAATTGACGACCACTGGGTCTTGTTCCATCATGATTCATTTGAGACCTGTGAATCTTTATCATATGTAAGTTACCCAAATCTCTATTATCAAGAAGTGGAGAGTGTGCTAAGTGACGAGATAAGTTCGGGAGGTCATCAATTGCACACGGTCTCGTGTCAAAAATAATTCTAAACTTACCAATTTTTTGAAAATATCTCGAATTGAGGGGTATAATGGTAAATAAGGGTCGAATCCACAGGGAATTAGGAAATTTATGATGATCTCTTCGATTTTTGATGAAATCGGATGATGAATTGATGGTAGAAATTGGGGAAAATGGTAGATTATGAAAGAGAACTTCAAGATGATTCCACGGAATCAAAAATCATCGAATTTGACTTTGATTTCGAGGAGAAATTGAAGATCGAAGTGAGGTTAATTTTTTGAAACTGAAAATCACAAAATTAACGAAAATAAAATGAAATTAAGATAAAATTCCTAATCTAAATGAAAATTAAACATGAATAAATGAAAGATGAGTAAAAACCGATTCCACTAACCCAATATTACGATCGGATTAACCCAATTAATTTCCGGATCAAGGCTTTTCATAAAAAATCCAAAAAATCATGATCGTTAAGTTCAAGCGTCGATTTCTCCTTCGTCTTTCGCCCAATTCTTGATCTTAAGCACTTCGAGGATGCGGAATTGAGTCTAGAAGAGGTTAGGATCAAGAGATTCAAGAGGTTTGGTGTATAAACATATCAATTGTATTGATTTTCTCTAGAATGCTTTACAAATCGGAAGAACA
Organism: Lemna minuta; assembly: GCA_024174645.1. Lineage (NCBI taxonomy): Eukaryota > Viridiplantae > Streptophyta > Magnoliopsida > Alismatales > Araceae > Lemna > Lemna minuta. The sequence goes on from CM044112.1 coordinate 16,727,507, forward strand.
TCTCAATTTATAGGACATTTGGGCGTAACCGTCCGATCGGATTTAATCGACGGTTCTGATGAAACGGTTCATCACAAACCGTTATGATTAAGTCGCGTCCGTTGGATCACCGATGGACGCGCGAGATGATACCACGTGTGTATGCGTTATAAAACACGTGGAACCGCCGCCGTTGGATCACGATCCGATGCTCCTGATGTGTTTGATGAGTCTACTGATCGCGATTAATCTCGATCGTTATAACTCGGTTGATGGACAGTCGAGATTAATCATAGGAGCTTCACTAAACTTGATTTTAAGGCACGTGCTTTGATTGGTGATCCGGTGGACCTCGCGTCCATGGCATCAACGCGCAATAATCTACGCTCTTTCGATCCAACGCTTCACGTTAATCCACGTCGCCTGAAATTAAAAAGAAGAGTGGAACATAGTCCTACACGGTAAAAATAATCAGGACGGGACGGGTTTATAAGATCCACAGATTTAAGGGGTTAGCTGAAATCCGATTACGGACGCTTATATGTACTATAACCATATATTACGAGTAAAAATAAATATGCACAAACGTGTCACCTACGCGGCACGCAGGCGCTCGCATGGGTCCGCGTGGCTCTGCCACGTGGCCTTGCGTGCCACGTCGCATCCACGTGGGTCCTGTGCAAAACTAAACCCTTTTTGTTTATTTTTTATTGTTTTAATAGATTTAAAATCTAAAATAAATTCAGAAAAATCTAGAAAAATCCCTAAAAATTAGAAAATTCATAACTTTCAAAATATAACTCCAAATTAATCCAAATTTCTTTCATTTGATCCGAAATTTAATTATCTATCATTATAATAATTCAAAATTAATAAATAATGAGAGTTTTAATTTCTATTTCAAAAATACATCTATTTCTTAAAGATTTTATCTTAAGAAAATTAAATAAATATTTATAAAATGATTTCTCTCATTATTTTAACTTTAAAAACACTTATAATCTCAACTAAAGATGGGTTATAAAATTATTTATCTTTAATTCATCATATTTCACCCTAATGTAAAGTATTTTGAGATTATAATGACTTTTTTCATGGAATGATAGATAAATACTCATAAATATGATAACATGCATAGGAATGAAATCATTTATGCCTTAATATGCATCAATAATCATGTATTATCATGTCTAATTAGCATGTTATCACTAAGAGCATCATGAAGTTAATACATTGTGATGTATGCAACTTGATGTCCTTTCAAAAAAGAAGAGGTAGCTCCTATTTCATCACTTTTACTTATGATTTTTCTAGGTTCATATAGGTATACCTTATGAAATTTAATTCCAAAGCCTTTGAGAAATCCTAAGATTTTATGAATGAAGCCTTTACAAGTTCACATAAATTTTAGCTCTTCTTACCAATGTTGATAATGTCATAACTTGAAAATTATGAAGAGATAAATCTTATATTTTTTTTCTTTATTTAACACAATTCTAAAAAATATCTAAATATTTAATCTTGAATAAATTCAAACTTCATTATTATTTTCAAAGAATAGATAAGCCTTTGAGAAATGTAGTAATGTGTAATAAAAGATTTCTCAAAGGCTTCTCTATTCTTTGAAAAAAAAATTTAGTTCAAGTTTATTCAATATTAAATATTGAGGGATTTTTTTATGTCTGTATTAAATAAAGAAAAAAATATCATAAGATTTAATCTCTTCATAATTTTCAATCTATGACATTTTCAACTTTGGTGGGAAGAGCTAAAAGCTATGTGAACTCAAAAAACTACCACTATCAATGGACACTAATAAATTTGTTTTCTTTATTTTTAAATTAGTTATATTTTTTAAAGTATATATCTATGCATTTTAATTGAATTATGTATGTTTCAATCGTTAGTAAATATACCCTTTATTTCCTTTATTTATTACTATAAATTGCATTGAATGTCAAAGTTACAAGTCAATCAAGTGCTCATGAAAATTCTGGTACTAAGAAATTTAAGAGGACTTAAAAAATGACAAAATATTTTATTGGAGGTGAAAACATTTGTTGTTCTTGAATATTTGTGAAGGTGATATAGATTGCATTGAATGTCAAAGCTACAAGTCAATCAAGTGCCCATGAAAATGCTAGCACTATGAAATTGAAGAGGGCTTAAAAATGACTAAAATATTTTACTTGTGGTGAAAACATATATTATTCTTCAATATTTGTGAAGATGATATGGCCTCAAAGAAGGGATGATTAAAAAAGACAAGACTAGTGGTATGAACAAGTTTTGGAGGCATACAGTGAGAGAACACCCTTTAATTTACATACACCATAAACCATTTGATGACCAGCCTTCCGCTCCTATCTTTTTTTTTTTTTGAAAAAAATGTATGAAAATAAGTACATAGGATGGACACTTATGAGACTAAATCATATGGTCGTTTAATACACACGATTGAGTGTCAAAAAAAAATCCTAAACTTACCAATTTATGATTAATAAATTTAATTAATTAGTATAATGGTAATTAAGGGTCGAATCCATAGAGAATTAAGGAAATTTGAGATATATCTTTAAAATTTGGTCAAATCGGATGACGAATTGAGATTAGAAATTGGGAGTTTTAGTATATTAAGAAAGATAACTTAATTGCGATTCCACGGAATCAAAAATCAGATGATTTGGATGAGAATTCACTGAGTAATCGAAGTTTAAAGTTAGGAGAAAATTCGTATCGCGAAATGATTTAAAACAGAAATTAAAATGAAATTAAACTTAATCTACGATTCAAAATGTAAAATTAATACTAAATGATGAAAGTTTAAGATGAAAACACGCAATCTAACCCAAAGTATCCTTCGAAATGATCCAATTAATCGCCTGATGCATGACTTTTCATTCCGAGTTTCCGAAGATGAAAATTGAAGTTCAAGATATGAATTCTTCTTCTTTCAATCAAACTTTGATTTCAAGCATTCACTGGATACGGAAATGCATCAAGAACACAGGGAATCAAATGTCACATGAAATGGTGGTCTAAACAAAAGGAATTTTTCTCGAAAAATCACGCACGAGTCTTTCTGTCGCGAAGAACAATTTTTAAAGAAGGATTTTTGGGCTCAGCCGTCCGATCTGATGGACTCATCGCGATCAATAGTCGCGATGAGACGTCGTTTCACGAATTGGCGTCTATTTTTGATGACCGTTGGATCGCGGACGAAGGGTTGAGATGAATCCTCATCGCGTGGAGAAGAAGATGCTGAGCTTCGATCATCCGTTGGATTTAAATCCAACGATCACGATGTGTCAAAGGGTCCACCGATCGCGCGCGATCTTAGCCGTTATAACTCACACGATCGACGGCTCAGATGAATTCACTTAAGTGAATTTTAACCCACATGCTCGATTTGGAGATCGGTGGACCTCGGGTCCACCGCATCTACGCGCGCCGTTCATCTTGAATTCCATCTGACGCTCCATAGCATGCCACGCCTCTTGTGATGAAAATAAAAGAGAACGAATAATCCCACACTAAAGAAATCAAATGAAACTATCGGGTATATAACGTGACACGTTTTATATAGTTAGTGATATTCCTCTATGGAGTGGCTTATATGTACAATAACCTATTTATATAAAATATATATGTAAATGACACGTCACCTCAGTGCCACGCAGGCACTCGCGTGTGTCGACGTGGCAGAGCCACATCGCCTTGCGTGCCACGTCGCATCCACGTGGGCTCGCGCAAAAAATGCCCGCTTTTTTCTATTTTTTAGTCATTTAAATACTTAAAAAATCAAAAATAAATCTAAATAAATTCAAAAAATTCCAGAAAATTCTAGAAAATTAGAAAAATCATAAATTTCAAAATACAACTCCAAATTAAGTCAAATTTGTTTTGTTGGATCAGAAATTGAATAATCTATCATTATAAAAAGTCAAATTATTAAAATAATAAGAGAATGAATTTTAATTAATTTAATACATTTATGTATTTTATAAAATAACTTTATAAAAATACATAAATGTTAATAAACATCTTTTCTCTTATATTTTCATCCTCAAAACATGATTATGATCTCAATTATAATTAGGATTAAAGATTATAATGTTTATTTATGCATAATAACCCACAAATTAATGTATTTTTAGATCATAACATGAATTAATACAAAATGAAAGAAATATACTTAAAATATGATAACATGCATATATTTGGAATGATTAATGCCTTTATTTGCATTAATAATAATGTAAATTAATGTAAAAATAGCATGTTATCAGACACCCATGCAATGTAAGGAATGGGTGGTCCATTATTTATCTGCATGGATATTCCCTTCACATTTTTTATGAGCAAAAATATTCAAAATTTCTCTTGTACTATGTAGAACTTGATGTGAATCTCAATTTTTTGAAAACAACATGACAAGATATCAATGAAAATTTCATAGATGAAAAGGGTGGCATTGTACAACTACTTCGACAAGTGCCTTATGCACTTATGAAGTCACAATTTTACACAAAAAATAAAACAGAATCAACTATATAAATAATACATGAATTTGTGGTGAATACAAGTTGAATCCACATGGAATTCATTTAATAATAATGAGAGACAAAAACACAGTTGAATTTAGTCAAGTCAAAGGACAAAATTAAATGAGAAAATAGAGATAGTGGAGCCTTATTCCCTAGAAGAGTATAAGTCCCTTCCTCTTATTATAGAGGTTTCAGATCATTTAGTACATAATGGGGGCGGTATTGCTTATAGAGTGACGTTGATAGAATTTGACTCTGGGGAGATCCATAGATTTGGATTTATAAAGAAGGAGAAGAAATGAATAAAAAAAAAACTGGACGTCAATCAGGGTTGAAATAAAGGAGATGTAGAAGAAAGAACATCGCAAACATGAGAGAGAATCGTGGTGAAATTTTCAGACATACACTCAAAATCCTACCCCTACTCTATATATCATCCTAAGCTCACTTGAAATACATGAGAAAGTTGATTACTAATGCAGCGATGTTGCAAAGATGACCTTATGTCATTAAATCAAAGGTTTTATGCAAAAATTCTTAGACATTTGCTATCTGTGTTCAAGCATGAAATCCTCATGCATTTCAAGGGCAACCAATGTTAATTGCACATAATCTCACACAAAAACATGTAAGAAATGCAAAATAATCATTAATAGGGATAAAAAATAATTTTAGCCAAGAACAAGTATAATAGAAGTGGAAGAGAAGACCCATTTATATGGTTTTAGGCTTGAAACAACCTTAAATGGCTGTTTCAAGTCTACACTATTGAATTGATGGTTTAAGGGGTGTGTGGGCTGAGATCACGCGACTGTCCCCTCATGTGATCTAAAAAAATTGCTAAAAAAATGCCAAAAAACCTTTAAGTGGTTGAATCAAAATTTAACTATCTAAACGTGCATTAATGTGTTGATGAATGGTCCTGAGCATGCCACATGGGCTTGTAAGAGGTGCTTTATAAATGGCAAATGTTGGAAGCCTACTTGGCCATCAGATCAGTACATCTAACATGTAGTAGGCTAAATATTGCACCATGGCATGTCGAATGAAGATGAAGTATCATTTGAAAAGTGCCCATTGGATCAATATTTGAACACTATCATTGTGTCACATGTCTCATTCTTAGTGAAGTTTGATTAGGATTAGATCCGGTTGATACAACAAACAAGGGCGCTTATTTGATTTGGTTCACAGTCATTCTTGTGCATGCCATGTATCCCCTCCAGGAGTAAGTTAAGATCAATGGATTACATTGATTCATGTGATCCAATTCTTGTGATGTCTCTACATCAATTGCAAACAACAATTGAAAAAGATAGTCTCCCATTGAAATTATTTTGAATTTCAACTTCTTTAAAAGCTGAAGCAATTTTGATAAGTCAATTCAGCTCATAGGGCACCCTGAAAACTAATATCTCCTATGACCTGTAGGCATTGAAATATGCCCCACTTGTTCACCACCTAGGCGTGTGATACAGAAGCTGAAGAAGAGATGCATGAGGCATGCTGCTTCAATAGCTCGTTGGCTATGTGCCAAGTTATCTTTGTAATGAGGGTCACTATTTTTCCCTTTTCTCTTCAAAATAAATCCCAAAAGATCCCCAAAAATTAAAGAAAAATCCCTAACCTTTAAAAATCAATATGTTTCAAAATATAAATCCTTTTTCCACCTAATTTTCTTCATTAGATCAATAATTTTATGCCATCTAAACTTATAAAGAGAATCAAAGTGGTTTTTATAAATATCACTAGATTTTGTTGAAAATATAAATTGTGACTTTGATATTGAATAAAGATAAAAATCTTCTCATTCTTCTATTTATTCTTCACAACTAAATCTTCTCAAATCTCAAGTATGAATGAAATCGACTAATGAGTAAAATATTTGATCTTAAACAAGGTCAAATTCATTACTTGCATAAAATTAGGTGTGAAGGAGTTGATAGATGAATCTATAAGTCTAAATGTGGCAAAGTTCATCATGCACATGCTAAAAGAGTAAAATTTTCATGGAAAGTAAATAGTTGGTAGTTAATATTTATTTCTCAAAGATATTTTTTATGTTTTTAAGTACTTACTTAATATGTCAATTATTTGTTTATACGTTGGTGAAATCACAATGCACAATGCTAGTAAAAAACCATATCGTTGGAAAAAAAGCATTAATGAGCACATGTGCAAGGTTTACCAAGGCCTATAACACACTAATCATATTTTGTACAATAAAACATTACTATTGAAGGGGATTTGAAAGAATACTAGAGCTCTTCAAGATGTAGCTAAAAAAGACATTGGAATAACATTTGTGAAGATTCTCAACAGGCTTTGTCCACTTGTCATTGCAATTCTATGATCACGATTGAAGAAAAAATATTACAAGGCTTACGCCATGACTTAGGAATGCCAAATGAAAATAATATTGATGTTATCCTTACTAGTGGAAAAAGCATAAAATGTTAGAAGATGCTTGGAAAAAGAGAGAAGAACTAGATCAAATAACAGTTTTTCATCCCAATACGCACACCATAATTTTCTCCACGTCATTTAAGGAATGGTATATTTCGAAGATGTTTTTGAATATCTAGGAATCTTATTTGTGATGGGCTGAGCTCTTGATGTTTATCTCTGCATCATATGGATTTAGATTTTATAACAATCTATTTGAGGATTTTATCTCATTTTTTGATGACTCAGAGTGCCAATTCCTCTTTACGAAAGAGTAGGACTGCTCTTTGATCAATCATGGATGCTACGTAGAGAATAAATGGTTACGAGAAATAAGCTCTTGCAGTATGCATACATTGTGAGATGAAATCTTGATTATGCATTCGTTGTAGGGTTAGATTCATGAATAAAGATAACATATAAACGAAGTGCTTCAGGTTTTGAAGGCAATACCTACTCAATCAACCTTTAGGCGTAAAAAGCAAGTTGACGCCGCATGTTCCTCAAGTATAATATGCAAACCATCTAGAATGAAACTTGCATTTTGGACACCCAAGACTCAATGCAATAGCTTATATGCATCTCCTTGAGATGAGTTGAATAGATATTTAGATGATCCTTTTGTTGAGATTGATACACTGAATAGTGGCGCAAAATTGGACATGTAAATTTCCTCGTCTCATAGAGCTAAGGAACTCCTTACAACATCTGCCTCCTTATTGAGCCCTTATTCTTCTAGAAGAGTGATTATCACCTTTAAAAGGTCAAGGTTAAATGCTGAAACCATTTATGTTCTCATGACTTTGAAGTACTAGGCTCAAGAAGACATGGATGTCACTACTCACCTAGATGATTGAGAGGAAAAAAAGTTCATTTATTGAATAATTGTTCAAGAATACTTACAGGTAATGAAGCTACTCACTATCTATCATTTTGTACATGGTAACATAAAAGTACTGGAACATAGATGACACACTTTTATATGTGTTTAGTGATGGATATTATGTGGCCTATAAGCCAATGACACTTCAATGTATCTCGTTTGTTTTCATTAAAATAAAATTTATTCGTTGTCATTCCTGTGTAATGTTTGCAATGAAGCCGATGCGTATATGTAATGACTAAGTGAATTATGATGATATCATAATATAGTGATTATTAGTCCTTAAACATATGTTTTAAACATTCCTACTTGTGAGATATTCGAGAAGGACATTAAATTATCCGGAAAGAATGACACTATCTGATCCGACTCAGATGATGGATATGGCCGATCTTGTAGCCATCGATATGGAAACACTAAGGATAGATAGTGGGTGCTCTTTGGAGAAAGAGTTTACTGAATTGATCCATATGAATCCCTTACTAGTAATTATACATAACTGTCAATTAGGTTGATTCATGTTACGATTGTGTATGTGGTCCTTTGACTTGAGACACCAAAGATATCTTGTGGATAGATGATCGTGTTTTGATTATGACTTATAAATCCCTAGTCACGGGATATCAAAAATGTCATACATTAGATATGACATGAAGTCCATGAAGATGATTGTGTAATCAAGATGGGATCATTCACCCTCGGTATTTGAAGAGATTGACTTTAAGGTTTTAGAGTCTTCTTTTGTAGAAAACTAATTTCATTAATTTTTTACCCTAACTTATCATCTAATTTAATTAAATTTTGAATATCTCTAATTTTTTTCTTAATTCTCTATGTATTCAACTCTTACTCACCATTATCCTAATCAATTCATCATTTATTTTTTAAATTGATAAATTTGAAAATGGTTTTGTCACTAGTGCGATGTGTTATTGTTTAAGCTTATGTCAATCTCCTAAAAAAACCAGCATAAGCTTAAACAATAACACATCACATTAAGGAGACTTGCAAGTTACCAGGCTACTTTGTTGTGAACTAGGCCCTAATTTAGACGCATGAAACTGATGAATGCATGACAAAGTCCAGCATGATAACAAACTTCAAGAAAATGAAGACATCACGGCTAGGCTATGGAATGAGATGAGCAGATTACTACCCTAGACAAAGCCATTAAACAAGTTAATAAATACTATCACCATTGATGGAGGGTAGAATTCGCCAAAATCCTTCACAGAAGAAAAAAGGTCACATATTGCTTTCCCATTGCTGTCTATGTGCTCTTCTTCTTCATGTACCTGAATGCCTTTTGCCCCTTGGGCCTGATTGACATGGGGCATATTTTTAAATGATTGATAAATGGTCAAAAGAAGAACAAATGCAGCCTTTGATGGGCACATGGTCTCAATATTCATAGTCCACATCTTCATCATCATCCATTTCAAGCTCCTCTTGGGCCGCCATGGGGCCTAGCAGAGTGAGAAAGACAACAACAGAGACCAGCTGAGTGAGGAGAAAGTATTTGGCTCTCTTCTTGAAAGATTTCTCCTCCTCCGTTTTCTCTCTCTTCTGTTTGGGTCTGGGCTTTGAACCTGACACGAAGGGTACATACAACGGAATTTCAGATACATAATATATATCAAAATAAATGTTCTCGTACATAATCAAATCAGATGGATTACAGAATTCAGACAGGGCAGGTAAAAAGATCTGATTTCTACTTACTCCAAGTCCAACGAGAGGGCTTAGCAGAGGTTGAGAAAGTGGGGGGCTCAGATATTGAGTCTGAAGATGAACCAGCTTCTAATAGAAAACATTTTAGGGTTTCCGCATATCTCACAAGATTATCATGACTAGAGAGCAACTTCCGCAGCGCTGATGTCTCCTAATGCAAGACAAAATGCATAAGAAAAAACATGCACAAAGATTATTAAAATCTAGGGATATTTTCGTTTATTTGGTACTCTAGGTATAAATTAGTCATATTTATTTGGAATGTTAGGGCTCTCTAAAAGTCAATCTACTATAAGAAAAAAATGGTTTCATGAGGTGACTCACAGTTGCAGTTTGCAGGACAAAAAGCGCATGTGCCAGGAAAAGAGCATCCAAACTCGTTGGCCTATTAGAAAGGAAAAAAAATTAACAAACTTGCTACTAAACAGAACATACAAAAAAAAATGAAGAGGAAATGAAGCGCATATACAAATGTTTTTAAAAGGAAATACAAAAAAAAAGAAAAAGGAATTTTTGGTCCCCCAGCCTGTTATACAAAGAATTAAAGAGACCTGTTATCAAAAAGAACTTTTTGGTCCCCCAGCCTCAAGGATAGAGCTTCATATGCCTGCTTAGCCTTCCTGTATATCTGTCCACAAATTCTGCGCACTTCAGAACCACAAAAAAAATATAACGATAACTTAGAAACCAATGGAGAACCTCGTCTTCTTTCTCCAGAGCATTGAGTTTTGTTATTCCCAGCAAGTTCTTATTATCCCTACTTTGCTTCCAGTGAAGGATTCTTCTGATTGGCCAAGGAAGGTCAGAGAAGTAAATTGCATCAGCAACAGTTCCATCAGATTCAACCCATAGTTCATATAATGCTGCATTATTGAGCCAGGAGTTGATCATCGCCTTAGTGGATAACCAATCAGGAAATGAAAGACTTGGAAGATCAGAATCTATGTCGAGGACTCCATCTTCTTTTAGTTTGTCTATTACTCCTCCATTCTCACCGTTGTAAGCTACATAATCCCCAAATTCGACGAACGGAACATGATCTGCCAGAAAAGATACCAGTGAAAAGAGAAATTATAGAATGGTCTGACAACATTTTATGGTACACGAGCAAAGAAAACAGAAGTTTTAAAATCGGAGTATAAAAATTGTACACATAAGAGCTTGTAATTACTATATGGTTGTTTCCAATCGGAACATAAAATTTTTCGCAGGATTACTCAAGATGAATCGGTAACAAAGAAGGAAAGATCATTTATAACGACATTCCAACACTCAATCCGACACTCAATGGGCATTTATGACCACAATGGGCATCAATAGCGTAACATTCCAATACTAAATACGAGCGTTCCAAGAAAATACACCAGCACCTGAGGGGAAAACAGAAAAAGTATAAGAATGCACATAACTGGTTGACAAAAGAACGACGGTGCTAAAGAATAAAAGTTCCGCTAAACCTGAATCCGGATTTTTGAAGTCGAACTGAAGGTCAAAGTGAACTTTGGCGAGCCTTAGGGCGACGTAAACGGCAAGGCAAGAGGGGCACGCCGTGGGGAGACCGAAACCCCCTTTCCGGGCAACCAGCACAAGCCGTAGGCGCCCGTCTTCTACTGTCGCCGCTTGAGCCATTCCGGTAATCAGGCAAGATAGCTTGAAGGATCAATCCTGAGTTAACAGAAACCCTATCGGAGTCGGCCGCCGTTTCTTCGTTCTCCGGCAACGAAGCAGCATGCTCCTCACTGCTTCCTCGTTCAGTGAACCAAAACCTTCTTTCCCAAGCAGGAAAACCCATCGGTCACCTTAACAGGTCCTTTGTTGGCCCATTAGGAACAGCGCTGTTCCATCAGCTTTAGATTGTAAACATAATTCACATCAACATGTATACCCATGATATAATTAAAAATTGAGAACTAACTGACATATTTAAATCCACACTGCTTCTTCTTCTTCAATTCCATGGAGGAGGAACCTGCCTACCTCTTGAAAAAGTCTGACAATCAGAAGATAAGAGGAGAGATCCAAAAGAGGAAATCCTCAAGGTGTAACTAGGTTTTACTTCCTAGATGACTTGAGCCAAAGTGAAGCCGAGAGTTCTAGAATTGGATAGTCCAAGTGAGCAAAGGATGGAGAGGAGGAAAAGGATATCCACGAGGAAATTGAAGCATTGGTATTGTTTCCTTTCAATGCTTGATAAGATAAGTGACGAGCCAAAACTATGTGGTCAATAACTAAGAAGATCAGAGGTCAGCAATTAAGTCATCACTCAATTTCATTGATATCTGTACAAATGAGGGGGCAAATCCATTGAGAATGAAGAGTTACATTTAATATTTGGTCAAGTATAAAGATCTAATTAGTTTATATCTTTGAACAAGATATTTCTAATCCATCAAATTTGAGGGAAGACAACTAGAAACAAGGGAGAAGTCAAAGAGAAAAGTTAGAGAGAAAATATTCCATATTTGGATGGACAATGCATTCATAATTGATGGAATTATATTGATATAAGTGCCTAAATCCTATTATAAACCTAATTAGCGATAGAAAAGAGAAGAATATCACTCAAAAAACCTGAAAACTACTAAATAGTTTATACAATCAGTCATTGGATCAAAGCTTCTAATTCTATCATCTCTCAATGAAAAAGTCCATTGTCCAAGTGGCCAAATTTCTTTCAACTCTACATCAAAATCTTCATTTCGTCTGCTCAATCAACGAGAAAATTATTCTAAACACCTAGGAATCAAAATATTTAAGGAAATTTTCCTTTCGGCTTGATCAATGGAGATATTCTAACAATGAGTTTGTCGTGAGTAGAGGAAGCGTGTAATTTATATGGGATTTGGTTGTAACCATCTGATCTCTCCTTTACTATGGGGCAACAACTGTAATTGTCCATGTCATCATATTAAATGTGAGAAGATGCTTGAAATTGTATGGTTAACCACAAGTCTTAGATTCATAATCTAGGGTGCGTGATGGGCTAGTTCTGGAGAAGAGCGGTATGACAGGGTGTAATCCCTATCAAGTACCAATGGCACCGCGCCTGAAACTAAGCAAGAGAAGCGAGGAGGCACTGGTAGATGCAACCTCATATCGAAGTATCTTTGGGAGTCTAAGGTACTTGGTAAATACTCGTCCAGACTTGGCATTTTCAGTCGGCTACGTAAGTCGGTTTTTGGAGGAGCCACGGAAAGATCACTCGGCTGCTGTGAAGCAAATTCTTTGCTATGAGGCGGGAACAAAGGGCTGGGGGCTCAGGTATGAAAAAAATAAGGAGCAGGTCCAGCTAATAGGGTTCAGCGATAGCGATTTCGCTGGTGACGTTGATGCTCGGAGGAGCACAATGGGAGTTATTTTCTTCCAGGGCAACAACCCAATTACGTGGCAATCGACAAAACAAAAGGTGGTGGCTCAATCTAGCTGCGAGGCAGAGTACATTGCGGCCGCCAATGCCGCCTGCTAGGGTGTGTGGCTCGCTCGGGTGTTAGCAGAGGTACTTGGTTCGCCACAGAGCGTGCCAATGCTGAGGGTGGGCAATAAGTCCGCCATTGCATTGATAAAGAACCCGGTTCTCCATGGACAAAGAAAACACATTGAAGTGAAGTATCACCTTGTCCATGAATCCGCAGAGAAGGGCCAGATCAACGTGGATTTCATCAGGAGTGAAGAACAGTTGGGGGATGTTCTGACGAAGCCATTGGGGAAAGTCAAGTTTCATGAGCTTCACGCCAAGATTGGCCTTCTTGAAGTACATGGTAAGTACAACAAGGCTCAGGAGGAGATTGTCAATGGGAGCCTTGCACATGGCACCTGTTCGGAATAATCGAACGGTACGGTTACGTGAGAAGTTCGCGACACTACATCTGCGAAGTGTCGTCGGAATGACGCGCGATGCGTTTTTTCAGTTACTACTTTTCCCCTTTATTTCTTGTTATTTAAAGGACTGTAATGGTTCGAACATAGCATGAATTCAGAGTTTCTCGTTGGTTTTCTTTTCTTGTGTTTTCGTGACTCGGGTTTTTTTGGCTTCCTGCGACCTCCCTACTGTTGACAATTAAATTGCCTACCGGTTTGATCGCATTGAGAAGGGAAGAACGATTGAGAGGATCTCAACAGAAACAAGAGGAATAGAACAAAACTACAATCAAATTGATTCACTGAGAAAACCCGTTCCGCACACGCTCTGCGAATTCATCGCTCGGGCTGATGATTTATAAAATCATCAGCCAATAGGGAGAAGAGAGAGAAGGTATGGCTTCTAACGACTTCCTGTCGCTGCGGACGTTATAATTCTTCTCCTCGTACGGCTGAGATGAATCTCAGTCGAAAAACCCGTAACTACCAAACAGAGGAGCGTCGCCTCCTCTTGCAGAAAAATAGAAAAGCAAACAAACAAAACATGGACGACGATCCAGACAAAGGGATGAGAGCGATCCCATCATTCTCCTCCTTGCTCTAATTCCTCCGTTCGGATGTTAGTTACACCTATTTGACTCCTCATTTCTTGCAATTTCATCCTACCGAGAGCTTTAGTGAATATATCTGCCAGTCGATCTTCTGTCCGAGTGAAAATAATTTCTATGTTCTTGTCTTCAATACACTGCCGGATGAAGTGATATCTTGTATCGATATGCTTGGTGCGATTGTAATGGACCGGATTCTTGCTCAATGTTATCGCAGATTGATTGTCCACCATCAATTTCACTCTCTTCTGTTCTTCATGCCTTAATTCACTTATAAGACGCTTCATCCAAAGAGCTTGACATGCTACTCCCGTTGCTGCAATGTATTCGGCTTCACATGAGGACAGAGCCACGATGCTTTGTTTTTGTGAAGACCAGCTGATTGCCATTTCACCTAAGAAAAATATATGTCCGGAGGTGCTCTTCCGATCACCTTCATCCCCTGCGAAATCGCTATCACTATAGCCAATCAATTTGAAATTGAATTCTCCTTCTTTTTAGAGAAGTCCATAATCAATTGTCCCTTTCACATATCTAATCACACACTTCACTGCATTGAGATGCTCCTGTGAAGGCTTTTCCGTATACTTGCTCAAAATCCCTACGGAATAAAGTAAGTCAGGTCTTGTGTGAGTTAGATATCTAAGACTGCCAATTAAACTCCTGTAAGAGGTGACATTCACTCTGTCATCTTCTTCAGAGATGGTGAATTTCACTCGGGCTTCAAGTGGAGTGGACACTGCATTACACTCTGTAAGTTTGGCAGATTCTAAGATTTTCCGAGCATAAGCTTGCTGAGATAAGAAGATGTAGTTTTCACATTGCCTTACCTCAAGTCCTAAGTAGGAACTTAGTGATCCTAGATCACTCATTTCAAACCTTTTCTTCATCTCTTCTTTGAATATCTCAATGGCTTCTGTACATGACCCTGTGATTATTAAATCGTCAACATACACTCCTACAGTTAGAGTGTCCATACCTGCCTGTTTGAGGTAGAGAGATTGCTCATAACTGCTTCTTGAGAATCCGAGGGAAATTAGGCATTGGTGAAGTTTGAAGTACCATGCCCTCGAAGCCTGTTTTAAGCCATACAGTGCTTTCTTTAATCGCAGTACATAACCTTCTTTTCCTTCACTAGAAAAACCTTCAGGTTGCTGTACATATATGACTTCTTCAATTTTTCCATTTAAGAATGCCAATTTAACATCAAGGTGATGGATCATCCATTTCTTTTGAGCTGCTAAGGCAATTAGAGCTCTTATAGTTTCAAATCGAACTACAGGGGCAAATACCTCTTCATAGTCTATACCCTTCTTCTGAGAATATCCTTTGACCACCAACCGAGCCTTGTGTCTTATGATTTCACCCTTTGGATTCTTCTTTAACTTGAAGATCCATTTGAGTCCAATAGGCTTGCAATTCGATGGTGGAGATTCTAATTCCCAAGTATGGCTTCGATCTATGGCCATCATCTCTTCCTTCATGGCCTTTCTCCATACCTCATCTTGGGCAGCCTCGAGGTAAGTGAGAGGTTCTTCATCAGCAACCAAACATGTTTGCTCATCCAAAGGAATAGGATTAGTCTCAGAGTATAAGTCGGTTAATGACCTGTACCTCGGGCAGTGACTGTCTTCTGAACTATTCGAAGAGGAGGTAACTTCATTCGTTGGTGAATTGTCCTCTTCATCACTTGTGATGTCTTCTTCCACACTCCGATCAGAAAGAAAATTAGGTAAGAAAGTGAAGAGGTTTGTGCCTTCCTCTTGTGTTGACAAAGTCCACTTTTCTCCCTCTTCAAAGATAACATCTCTGTTGATGGTAACTTTGAAGTTGATTGGGTCAAAACATTTATATCCTTTTGTTCCCAGCTCATAGCCGATAAAAACCATAGGTTGACTTCTGTCTTCCAGCTTGGTTAGATGTCCTTTTGTGTTCTTCACATGAACAAGTGATCCAAAAATTCTCAAGTGATCCACTGAGGGCCTTTTCCCTGTCCATACTTCGTGAGGAGTTTTTCCGTGCAAGACTTTTGTTGAAGAACGATTAAGGCTATAGATGGCAGTACTCACTGCTTCTCCCCATAGTTCTCTGGGAAGATCTTTGGCTTTCAACATTGCTCTCACCATGGACATCACTGTCTAATTCTTTCTTTCAACCACCCCATTTTGTTGGGGTGAGTAGGGTGTCGTCAGCTGCCTTTTAATACCATACTCAATACAATGCTTTGAGAATTCTTCGGATGTTAATTCTCTTCCCCTGTCGGATCTGAGGGTCTTGACCTTCACTCCCTTTTTAGTCTCTGCCAAGTTATTGAAGCGCTTGAATGCTTCAAATGCATCCGACTTGCACTGCAACATAGCCACCCACGTTAGTCTAGAATAATCATCAATAATGAGGAGGAAGTACCGGCTTCCTCCCAAGATAGGTGGTGAGATAGGCCCGCAGATGTCCATGTGAATGAGCTCTAATGGCTCAATTGCTCGGAAAGTGGAGGATTTTGGAAAAGGTGTCTGTTGATGTTTCCCGGCAATACAACTTGCACAGAGTTTGTTTGGCACGTTGACTGTTGGAAGACCGTCAACAGTCTTCTTCCTTGACATTTCCTTTAGCTTGTGAAAGCTAAGATGCCCAAGCCGTGAGTGCCATAGCCAATCTTCAGCTGAATCTTCGGTGGTGATCAAGCAGTGATCACAGAAAAATTACCGGTGTCCCGACATATGGTTTGTTGCTCCCGTGTCCAAGTACCACAGGGCGGGGTTGGACGATGCTCCCTCGGTACCGTGAAGAAGTAAGTCACTTACCTCTTCTACTATTTCCGTAAGGAGTGAGGATGAAGCAGTCACCGTGTTGGAAGAACTCACCAATGCCGTTGCTGCAGGTGTAGGCTCTGCCACATAGGCACGTTCATCGTGTGTTTTCTTCGCACTCGTGCATTCGTATGCAAAATGGCCGTATTTTTGGCACTTATAACATTGAATTACCGATTTTTCAAACGGCTTCTTATCCTTCTCTTCCTCGGTCGATTGAGTTCGACCTCGTCCTCGGCCTCATCCTCTTTCTCTGCCTCGACCGCATTGTTTCCCTCTCCCACGCGATGAGGATTCATCCTCATTGGATAACTTGGCTTTGCTCATTGCCTTAGCCAATAGGACCTGCTCTTCTTCGCGAGATTCGCGTTCTTTGAGTCGTAACTCATGAACAATGAGCGATCCGATTACCTCGTCGAGGCTTACCTTATCAAGCTCACCGTATTGTTCCAACGATAGGGTGAGCGCATCAAATTTGGCCGGTGTTGCTCTTAGAAACCTCCGAGATTCCTCGGGTCGGAGATGATATGGGTGAACTTCATCGTGAAGTCCACGACGGAATCTGTCTTACCCATGGTTAGTATCTCAAGATCTTGTCGAAGCCCTTGAATGCGGGATTGAATCACTCAATCCACGCCGAGATTTCGTTGACGGAGAATTTCCCAATTCTTTTTCGCGGTCTTCTTCGCGTCGAGAATGCCAAGCAAATCTTCAGGGACGCCGCTCATGATTGCCGAAAAAGCTTGTTGGTCCTTCTTCTTCGTCGGATTCTCTCCGACGAATGTCTGCCACAAATCATGTGAGTCAAGGTATACCTCCATGGTCATTGACCAAACTCGATAATTCGTCTTGGAGAGCTTGAGAGATGGTGTCGCGGCTCCCATTTCACCATCGGCGGATTTCTTCGCCATTGCTATTCTTCGGAAGATCTAACACTTGCTCTGATACCACTTGTTGACAATTAATTTGCCTACCGGTTTGATCGCGTTGAGAAGGGAAGAACGATTGAGAGGATCTCAACAGAAACAAGAGGAATAGAACAAAGCTACAATCAAATTGATTCAGTGGAAAACCGGTTCCGCACAGGCTCTGCGAATTCATCGGGCTGATGATTTATAAAATCATCAGCCAATAGGGAGAAGAGAGAGAAGGTATGGCTTCTAACGACTTCCTGTTGAGACGTTATAATTCTTCTCCTCGTACGGCTGAGATGAATCTCAGTCGAAAAACCCGTAACTACCAAACAGAGGAGCGTCGCCTCCTCGTGCAGAAAAACAGAAAAGCAAACAAACAAAGACGATAGGCAGATTCCTGACATCAACAGCTTCAATGGAGGCTCGTGAACCACAGGTCAGTTGAACATATCTGGATCGTAGTAAACAAAGACAGGCAGCCGCCGTCTACGACCTCTTCACAATAATGACTGAGAGAGTAGAGCACCATTTAAATGCAAGGACACTGGCTCTCCACTTTCGTACGGTCTCCCTCCGTCTCTTTCTATTTCCGCGAAGAACAGACGCACGTCAGTTAAAGATCTTCCGGGAACGACATCTTCGCGGGCCGACATTGCAAGGTAGACACTCGAGACATAGCGAGGGCTGATATTTCGTACGATCTTCGTTTAAAGTAGTTAGAGATTTCAATCTGTTGGTTTCCGTGGTTTCAACTAACTAGTTACTCCGGCTCCCAGCTGCGATCAGATTTTCCTGAATTAAACGCGATACAATCTTTCTCTCCGAGAAATTTCAACTCGTTTTGTCGTAAGCAGATGGACGAAGAGAGCGGCAACCACAGCATCGAGAAGACGACCATGTACAGGAAGAGCTACTTCGACGTTCTAGGAATCTGCTGCTCCTCCGAAGTTCCCCTCGTGGAGAAGATCGTGCAGGCTCTCGAAGGGGTCGTCTCCGTGTCCGTCATCGTCGCCTCAAGGACTGTCATCGTCGTTCACGACGAGGCCCTCGTTTCTCAAACCGAAATAGGTAACAACTCTCTACACCATTATCCCGTTCATCGTCCTCATTCTTGGGTTCATTCTGGTCAGTGAAAGCGCTGAACGGGGCGAGACTGGAGGCGACAGTGCGAGCATACGGCGAGAAAAAAGGAGTGCGCCACTGGCCCAGTCCGTACACTGTCGCGTGCGGGGTGCTTCTGGCGATTTCCTTCTTGAAGCCGGTCTATCGTCCTCTACAGTGGTTGGCCATCGGCGCGGTAGCTGTCGGGCTTCCCCCCATTCTCCTCCGATCCCTAGCCGCCATAAGGAGACTCACGCTCGACATCAGTATCTTAATGCTAATCGCAGGTTTTATCTCGTCTAAAGTTTATCTGTATTTTTTAAAAGTTTATCTGGAGGCTGGCGGGCCGCCGAGATGACGCATGCCTGTAATTCTCGATGCTGGCGCCTGGCCAGTAGCCGAGATGACCGCATGCGTTTCATGGAAAGGCTAACTTTTCTTTAATGTTGTGTGGTTATTTGACAGTTGGCGGGTCTACTGCTCTTAAAGACTACTGGGAAGCCGCCACCATCGTCTTCCTCTTTACGATAGCTGAGTGGTTGGAGTCCAGAGCCAGCTACAAGGTACCCAAAAAAAAAAAAATGTTGTCGGTCAATTGTGGCACACCTTTCACGACACCTCGGCCACCGCTGCCGATATTTTCAATTCCTTATCGTTGACTTTTTAAATTTTATATACCATGTTCGCAGGCGACTGCTGTGATGTCGTCATTGATGAGCATGGCCCCACAGAAGGCCATACTGGCTGCAACTGGGGAAGTGGTCAACGCAGCAGACGTTCAGATCGACACCCTTCTGGCAGTTAAGGCCGGCGAGCTGATCCCCATTGACGGAGTCGTCGTCAACGGGAAGAGCGACGTGGATCAGAGCAGTTTAACCGGGGAATCATTCCCCGTTCCTAAGCAGCCCTTGTCTGAAGTCTGGGCTGGCACCATCAACATCAACGGTGAGTCAAACATGTCGGTCAATGTTGAGAATATCTAGGATGTCGTATTTGATAGTCTCCCGATGGGCCGACGTAAAATCTATCTTGCGTTAAATCGTCGATCTGTAAAGTTTTTTTACGATGGCCGTAAATTCTATTTGCTCGATCATGATCCCCCATCTATGATCTGCAGGCTATCTCACAGTAAGGACCACGGCCTTGGCCGAGAACTCGGCCGTCTCTAAGATGGCAAAGCTGGTCGAGGAGGCACAGAAAAGTCGTTCCAGGACGCAGCGAATAATCGACACGTGCGCCAAGTTCTACACCCCTGGTAAGTTCGATCATGGGACCTCATCCTTAATTCCAAAGCCTTGACATGTCCTGGTCTTGCAGCGGTGGTGGTCGCAGCCGCCATGGTGGCCGCTATACCCACAGCAATTAAGGCAGACGACGCGAAAAACTGGCTCCGATTGTCTCTAGTTCTCCTGGTGAGCGCTTGCCCTTGCGCTCTGGTGCTCTCCACTCCTGTGGCCACCTTCTGTGCTCTCGCTCAAGCCGCCAAGAGCGGTGTCCTGGTGAAAGGTGGAGACATCCTCGAGGCCTTGGCGAAGACCAAAGTCGTCGCCTTCGACAAGACGGGCACCGTCACAAGAGGAGAGTTCACAGTGGTGGAGTTTCAGGCGATCGGAGAAGAACCCCCTTGCATGCAGTCTCTTCTCCTCTGGTAAGAGAGACAGAGTTAGAGAGACAATAAGAGGTAGAGAGAGAGTCTAAGCTGTGGTATTTTTCGCAGGGTTTCGAGCATTGAGAGCAAGTCGAGTCACCCGATGGCAGCTGCACTCGTCGATCACGCGCGTTCCTGCAAGGTCGAACCGAGCCCCGAGACCGTGATGGAATTCCAGATCTACCCCGGAGAAGGCATCTACGGGGAGATCGACGGACGGAAGATCTACGTCGGGAACCACAGAATCGCCGCCCGCGCGGGATGCGGAACAGGTAAATGATAACTATCTCTACTTCGGGGGAAAAATGAAAGCTCCCGAGCTAAAAGTCGACCTCCAATCCGCATGCAGTTCCGGAGTACGAGAGAGAAGCGAAAGGGACGACTGTAGGATATGTGTTTTCCGATACATTCCTCGTCGGGGTATTCAGCCTCTCGGACAGTTGCCGGACTGGTTCTGCGGAGGCGATAACAACGCTAAAACACATGGGCATTCAGACGGCAATGCTAACTGGCGACAGTAGAGCGGCCGCCAATTCCGCTCAAAACCAGGTATTTTCCGGTCAGCATAGAAATGAAGAAGAAAGTCTATTATTTACCATTGAAAATCTAAAATACTTCTTCTTGCAGGTGGGGAAGAAGTTCGACATGGTCCACGCCGAGCTGCTGCCGGAAGACAAAGTTGCCAGAGTGAGGGACCTCAAGAGTAAAGTGGGATCCACGGTCATGGTCGGAGATGGGATAAACGACGCTCCCGCGCTGGCTGCGGCAGACGTCGGCATCTCCATGGGAATCTCGGGCTCCGCCATCGCAATGGAGACGAGCCACGTGGCGCTCATGTCCAACGACATTCGAAAGATTCCCACCGCCATTCAGCTGGGAAAGAAAACGCAGGCAAAGGTCGTCCAAAATATTGTCATGTCCGTGGTGACCAAGGCAGCGATCATCGCGCTGGCTTTCGCAGGTCACCCTCTTCTCTGGGCGGCTATCCTCTCCGACGTCGGCACTTGTCTCTTGGGCATCTTCAACAGCATGCTCCTGTTGAAATCCAGCCCAAAAAAGAGAAGCAAGCATTGTTGCTCTCATCCAGAAGGGGAACACAAACACGAACACGGCCATAAACACGAACACGGCCATCATCATCATCATCGCCAACAATGCCACGGGCATGATCACCTACATGACCAGAGAAACGATGAATTCTCTGGGCATTCAGGTGATAAACATATGAGCGATGGCTCCGTATTGCCCAACCACAAGCCATGTTGCTCTCATTCAGCGGGGGAGCAGAAACATGAACACGGCCATCATCACCATCATCATCATAATCGTCACCATCACTGCCATGAGCATAATCACGTACATGACCAGAGTAATGATGAATTCTCTGGGCATTCAGGTGATAAACATGTGAGCGATGACAGCGTATCGCCCCACCACAGCGACTGCCACAACGGGAAGCTGAATGACAAGGCGATTGTATGCACGGCGACGTGTCTCTCCCATCACGCGTGCAGTGAATTTCGAAAGCGACCAGCGGCGGCATGCTGCGCGAGCTCCTGCGGTGGCGGCAGGGATCCGTGTTGCGGATCAGGCGACGGAGGACTGCCTCAGCTCAGGGAAATCATCACTGTGCAGTGAGAAAGCCCCGGTGCCTTTCGTATTATGTATTTGTGGTAGCTTGCTCGCCATCTATGACAACAAAGTGTTGTATTAATGGCGTTTGGCTTCGTGCTCGTGCCGCTGCGCACGCGCTAGGTCCGTCCTGGAATCCTGGTCCATCCGCAAGGTCGCGAACGGATCGCCTGTGGTGACCGTGACGGACGCCAGTATCCGCCACGGAACACTCGGAAATTCGTCGGTAAATTAATGGGTCCTGTATCGGGTAAACCCGTAATGCGTTGACCCGATAAGGAGTAGAGGAAAAACCAAAAAGGGAAAATAGGAAATTATAAAATGCATCATAAAATTAACTGTGGAAATTAATCTGAATAAATGCATTGAACCAAGGAAAAAAAATAAAAACAACTAAATAAGTGTAGAATATAAGAACTACCAATTGAAGTAGGAACAAGTAAACACGTGGAATTAACTTTAAAATTAAAAACTGGGAAAAAAATGAACGGGCAGAGACAACTACCATAATTAACGGGAAAAAATGGAACAAGAAAGCAAAAATAAACGAGGAACATTCATAGAATTTTAATATTAAAAATCCGGAACAAAAAAAGGTGAAAGAATGGATTACATTCTTTGTAGAAATGTCTAAAATTGAAAATAAAACTATGAAAATTTTGGAAATGACCCTCTCTCCTTACTATTACATTTTTCATTGTTATCCTCCTCTCATGCCCAAGATTCCCATTGTAATATTTTTTTTAACAAATAAATAAGAGATATTTTAGCTACTATACTCCCCCTTTTTAAAGTGTGACAATGCCTTTCCCAACAAAGAAAAAGTAGTCCCACAAGTGTGCGAGTTCTGAAAGAAAAAGTAGCATAAGCACTTCTTTGAAAGATGTGAAAGTTTGGGGAATCAGAACATCCAATGTTCCCCTAAAGCCATTTGTAAGAAAGATGCCTGATTGCATGCAAATTCATGCATTGAGATCATGCATTTTATGCATTTATTTCTATAAATATGATAAAAAATGCATGTTATCGTAGTTTTAAATTATGAAAAGGACAATCTTTATGCTTAAAAGGTTATTCTTAGTTTTTCATGTGTTGATAACATTTTATGAGCATTTAATGACATGAACTTATCAATAAGATAATCTTCTTTAATTATAAAATAAAACTACTTTGGTTCCCACTCATGAATGCATGTTACCATGATTTCTATTGACTAAATTTATTTTTATGAGGAAGTTGAAATTTTTCTGGATTTTTTAAATAATTTTCTTAGAATATATAGAGGTTAAAATCATTAAGAAAAGATTTACAATTTTCAAAAGGGTACGTAATGTGGCTACCCGCCATGGGCCTTTGTGTTTCTCTCTTTGATTAAAAAGAGAGTACTCTCTCTCTCTTGCGCGAGTGATGCACACGCCGAAGAAACTTCTCTCTTCTTTGCATCATCTCTCTCTTCTCTCCTCACATCCATTTCTTATCTTCCATCTTCGACACACACTTCTCTCTTGTGTGTGCACATTGTTTCTATTTTATCTCTCATGCATTGTGAAAAGAGGAGAAAATGGAGAAAAGAGAGGAGAGAGAAAGTTAATGAGTCTTTTTTTGGTTTTGCCAATGCATGATTTGACCAGAGAAGTTTGGCTAGAGAGGAGAGAGAAAGCTAATTCAAAGATCTAGATTTCTCCAAATTATAAGCTTGATATATGAAGATCTTGATAGAGTTTGGAGCTGAAATTTGATGGGGATAATCATCATTTCATCCTCCATGTCCTTATATTGGCTGATTATCAATTTGAGGCAATAAAGTTAGGTTCTTTGTTTCATTGTGTGCTTCTAGCATTGGCTATCCAATAGGAAAGAGGGCTCTGCTTGTATGGACATCATTTATAGTAATTTTCTTCTCTTTTCTATTTATTCTTCATTTTGGATGCAATACGCCAAGACCAAGAAAAATGTATAGGCTCTTGAAGTGTGTTTTAATTAGATAGCATCACTAGTGTCTTTGCATCGTGATTCCTTAGGTTAGAATTATTTTCGATCAAGAGTTTCTATTTTCTCAATATTTTTGTACATATTTTCAAAATTTGAATCACATTACCACCATTGATCAAGGGTTTTCAATATTTGGAAGGAGTTTGAAGGCTTTTGATCAGTTGATGATATTTTTTTGAGTACATGGATAGACTCAAAGTCGTCGTATGTTTAATCTCAACACATTTACTATTTATACTCGAGAAAACTAAGTCCGGATAGAGATAATAAAGGCG
>CM044112.1:16752426-16802934 GCA_024174645.1 Lemna minuta
ATTCTATCTTGTCTTTGTGAGTTCGGTTTTATAAATTTTGTTTGACCATCGTCTTTGTGTTTTAACGACGCACGAAAACGAAACGTCAGTACACACACAACCAGATATAACTCACAGTGTAAACTATTTGAGCAGATATATGAGCAAACCAAACTCGGAGAATATGAGTGCAGCAAAGAAAATTTTAAGGTCTATCAGTGGAACATCTTCATACAGGCTGAGATATGAGAGAGGAAAGAAAATTTACTTAATTAAGGGATATAGTGACAGCAATTTCGGAGGAGATAATGATGATAGAAAGAGCACAATTGGTCAAATTTTCTTTTTAGGAAACTTTGTTATCACATGGAATACACTGAAGCAAAATGTGGTTGCATTATCATCATGTGAAGCTAAATATATCACAGCATCAGCTGCATCTTGTCAAGGCATATGGATCATCAGATTTGTTGAAGTAATATTAAACATTAAGGTGAGACCTTTTAAGTTATATGTAGACAACAAATTGGCTATAGCATAGAGCAAGAATCCTAGTCAGCATGATCGAAGCAAACACATTGAGACGAAATTCCATTTCATTCAAGATTGCGTTGAAAAAGGGTATGTGGACATTGAGTATGTGAATACGGAATCACACTGGCAGATTCCTTTACAAAACCGTTGGGACGCATGAAATTTGAAGAGATTTGGGATAAATTGGGCGTCGCGACGATGAACTAGGCGTGGATTACGGAAGAGTTTGTGAGACAATAATCCAGCCATTCATCTTTAGATAAACGGTGGAAGCGTTTCCTACGTTTCTAAACGGCGAAGATGTAATCTTAGCCGTTGGAATCAAGGAGTTATAATGGCGATCAGTGTGCCACGTGGATAGACCGTTACGACGGTTTCTTTACGTGTTTTCTATAAATAAATGTTTGATGTAATGCCTGAAAAAGTGTGCGGTATCACGAATATCTTGAGTGTGTTCTTGAATTGAATTGAGTTTGTTTTTTTCAGTTTGTTCTGATTCTTGAGTGTCTAAACCTCCCCCGAATTTTGATCTCAAGTTCGTATTATTGCCAACATAACCATTGGGTCTTTGGACTCAAAGAAGAAATAGGATGATTTTAGAGTTGAGAGAATAGAGCAGAAATAGAAATATTAGTTCTAGGGTTTCTGAGGTTTCGCTCTAAAAAGCTAGATATTCCATTTTTTTCCTAGATGGACCAAATTTTTTCATCATAAAAAATTCCACATGATCGCTTTAAGTAATCTCCTTCAGCTTTCTTCAGTAATATATTTGTTTGAAGTTTCACATTATAGTCATTTTGTTTATGAGGTGATTATTGTAGCAGAAATTTTAATAGAGGTATTTTGGTAATTTAAATTAATATGATATCTCAAAACCCAAAAATAAGGTCTTAGAAGGATGAAATTGAGAGATTATTCTAATCCATATGAGAGCCAAATCAATACGACTTCAACATCTTTACTTGATAATGTTTCATTTAGGATTGATTGTCATATGCTTCAATTATTACCTATTTGTTGTGGAAGTTTTATGAAGAGTCCTGTGATTTTCCTAAAGAAGTTAATGATATTTGCATGACTTCTAATTATCCTTGAGTTTCTCAAGAAAACTTGAAAGTGAGATATTTTCCTTTTTCATTGAAAGATAAAGCTAAAGATCACTTCAAATCAATAAGGCAAAAATTCTACTCTTGGAGTGATATGGAAAAAATTTCCTTGAGGAATGCCCCCAACGAGGTTTTATTAAAGATTTCACCCCAAGGTATTGATTCTTTAAGTGAAGCATGGGAGAGATTCATGGCGCTCACTAGGAGATGTCCATGCCATGGGATTTCATCTTGGAAATTATTGCAAACTTTTAATGGAGGTTTAAATAATCCTGAGAGAAATTTGGTGGACATAGCTACTAGAAGTACCTTTGTAGAGAACTATGTTGACGAGTTCATGAAATTCATGAAGAGATTAATGGCAAATTAGAGTTAACAACAAGTTTTTCTAACAATAAAGAATGTAGTGCCT
This sequence comes from Lemna minuta, assembly GCA_024174645.1. NCBI lineage: Eukaryota > Viridiplantae > Streptophyta > Magnoliopsida > Alismatales > Araceae > Lemna > Lemna minuta. Next base: position 16,754,458 of record CM044112.1, read on the forward strand.
AAACATTGAGGACTCATTGATGTGAAGATGCGAGAGTTAGAGTACCAAACGGATTAAGAGGAAAGAGACATAGGAAGAATGGTAAACCTATGGAAGAGTTAACTGAACATTTTAAATATTTTATTTACGGTCCGCAAGCAAAGCCCCTCATTTTTAGGCTAAGAATATTTCAACCACTCTTTGATCTTTTGTTAAAGTAATGAACATTCAAATGAGTCTTATCGAATGAGTGAGCACGTTAATGCCTTTGGAAGAATTAAGGAAACTCAAGGCGATTGGAGCATTAAAGGAAATTAAGGAGGTCAAAGTTGAAACAAAGGGAGAAGGAAAAAAATTTTAGCCAAAGCCAAAGCCTTTATGCCTCAACGATCTCAACATTATCCTTTATTCTAAATCCTTTTTCTTGCTCAAAATTTTTCAAATGATCAAACTAAAAATACTCGTGCAGAACTTATTAGGGAAGTGCAAGAAGAAAAGATGAATAAACAAAAAATAATGGAGCAATAGAAAATAATCCTTGATTCAAAAAATGATGACAGAGATGAAGAAGCTCTAAAGAGAACAATGCATTCAAGAACCCCAACCAAATCTAAGGAATGAAAGAATGAAAGGAAAATTGGATGAAAAAGTTCAAATACAAACACAACTCAGGTCAATTTTTAACTCAAACTCTTGTCAATATATGTTTAATAGATATTGATGCTCTTTATTTTCAAATTTTTATTAGTGAGAAAGTGAATATTTGATAACATGCAATATTAACATGATAAAACATGATTATTAATGCAAAATAAGGCATAAAACATTCCATTTATATGCATGTTATCATACTTTGAGTGCATTTCTATCATTCTATGCAATTTTATGTTATAATCTCAAAATGCGTTAATTTAGGGTTGATTATGATGAATTAAAGATTAAAGATTTTATAACCCATCTTTACTTGAGATTATAAATGGTTTTTAAAGTTAAATAATAGGAGAAATCATTTTTATGAACATTCATTTAATTTTCTAAAGTTAAAATCTTAAAGAAATGAATGTATTTTTGAAATAAGAATTAAATCTCTTGTTATTTAAATAATTTGAGTTTTTAGAATGATAGATAATTAAATTTCAGATCAAATGAAAGAAATTTGGATTAATTTGGAGTTGTATTTTAAAAGATATGATTTTTACAATTTTTAGAGATTTTTCTAGATTTTTATGATTTTATTTTCTATTTAAAAACGTTTAAAATAAATAAAAAAAGAGTAAAAAGGGGCTAATAATCGCGCGGGTCCCACGTGGGTGCGACGTGGCACGCAAGGCCACGTGGCAGAGCCACGCGGGCTCGCGCAGCGCCTACGTGACGCATTTTACATACTTATTTATTCATACTATATAATAATAAGAGGTATTCAGCCTCCCGTATATCGGGAGGGTATTCGACCCTTTAATCCGTCGGGCCTTATAAACCCGATGGATTCCACTAATTTTTTCCGTGTGGGACTAAAGTCCCACACAGTGTTTTAAACGCTGGCCACGTGGAGCGATGTGAGGCATCGGATCGGCGGCGCATCAGAAGATCCACGCGTCGATCGTGTGGACGCGAACCACCTGATTTGATCAAAACACGTGCCAAATAAAAGGAATTATAACTGTCAGATTGGAGGCGACGTGGCGGCATCACACGCCTTGATCGAGTGGACGCGCGGTCCACACATCGCAGATCAAACACGTGCGCATTAATGAGGAGTTATGACGGTCACGATTTAACGCACCGAAACGCATCGTGAACGTCGGATCGCGATCTAACGAGCTGAAATTGATGCATTTTATAACGCATGACGTGAGGATTGATCTGGAGCGTCCATCTGCGATCTGATGGCCACGACTTATTCATACCGTTTCACTAAAGAGGCGTTTAATCTGGACCGTTGATGGAGCGTAACGCACCGATCGGACGGTTTCGCCCAATTTGGGCTATAAATAGACGTGTTCTTCGTCTTTTGTAAGCATTCTCAAGGGAATTTCATCTAATTGACCAATCTATACCCTTCCTCTCTTGAATCTCTCTCTTGTAATTGCTTCTAGACTCGAAATCGCGTCCACGGAGTGTTTATAAGAGAGATTTCGACGGTCGTGCGAGGAGAATTTGTCTCTTGAACACCGATGTTTACGATTGAATGCGCGCAATGAATAGCTGTCCATCCGGCGATCAATTGGATCGATTTGATCGTTATCTCGGGTTATAAAAAAATTTTATCCTCTTATCTATCGTCATGTATCATCAATTTTAGGTTTAGGATCTCAATTTAAGTTTAATTTCGTTTTAATTTCAATTTGTGTTCTTCGCGATTCCGAAAATTTCATCCCACTTCCATCTTTGATTTCTCTGTGATTACTAATCCAAATTGAGCAATTTTTTATTCCACGGATAGATCTTTGAGTTATCTTTCTAAATCTACCATTTTCCCTAATTTCTCACCTCAATTCATCATCCAATTTGACCAAATTCCAAAATATCTCTCGAAAATACCTTAATTCCCTGTGGATTCGACCCTTATTTACCATTATACCCTTCAATTCACTCTTAATTCCCAAAATTGGTAAGTTAGGCTTAATTTTTGACGCGATGCCGCGTGAAATCGACAACCTCGCGGTCTCCTCTCTTCAATATTACGTTCCCTTTTAATCAAGACATAGAGGCAACCTCTAAACCAAGAAATGGAATGACTTTAATTGATCACATGACCTTGCGATAGAAGAAAGTCTAGAGAAAGAAGTAAAAGGTGATCAAGAAAAATGAGGAATGCCAAGAGTGTAAAGGAGAGTCACAAATAGCAGACATCAATTGCAAAGATTTCTTTCCACCTATTTAATTTCCAAGTGCCTTATAGTCACTAAAAGAAAAACATAAAGATTCCCACCTTTAAAGAGGCTACTATTACTATTCATCTATTTGATGGCATCTATCATATTCTCTCTTATTCAAAATTTGTGAAAGAGATTTGCACGCCATCTTAGAAACCAATGAGTATCCATCGTTCGGAAAGTGTTTGTGAACAATGTCCAATGACGTTCACCGGAAAAGAGGACCCTAAAGTTCTATTAATCAAAGGTGAAAGAGGAGAAATGGTATTTAATGGATCCTTTTTAGATTTTGGAGCCAGTATAAATTTTATGCCTAAAGCTCTCTATAATCAATTTAAATTTAAGTTATGTACCCATTATTTTTGGTAGATTAAAAACTCTAAGATGATAGTTGCATCTCTATATCATATACTATCTTTAGGTGTTAATTAAAACTCCAATATTGAGAATATCTATCTCCTTAGGACCAAATACGATATAAATATGAACAATTCATAATAAGCATAATTATCTATATTTTTTTCTATATTATGAGACTAAATCCACTTAACTTCTGAGAAGTCAAGTGGTTGAATTCTCTCTTTTTTCTTTTTGTGGATGCAAGGACATATGTACACATAGTGAATAATGTGTATGAAATTATTAACATGAGAGAGGATGGTGGATTACTGACACATGCTCCATCGGTCCAATCAACTCCAACAATGGTTACGGAGACACCACCAACATTGGTAGAGGTCAACCACAAGTGGACCCTTTCTCAACAGATAGTTCCAAGAATTCTAGTGCCCTAAGTGGAGATGGCCACAACACCACCATAAATCGCAACATCAACCGAATCATGTAGAATATACTTAGCCTCGCCATAAGAAATAACTAATCCGATGCACAAAGCAATCATCAAGCACATCATAGCATAGTGCAAGACAATGGGACTAATGAAGAGCCTGAAATTTTTCTAAGGAATGATAATTAGCATAGTGAAGGTTGGTTGGGCCAGACAAGCATCAACAACAACAACCTAGACCACGCCAAACATTTTCTTTTTGGGGATTTTCTATGTTTTTTATCATTTAACCACTAGGTGCTTGATTTTGGAATGGATGAGTGATAACATGCATTTATAACTTAAATTCCTATCCTAATTAACTCATATTCATGCTTATTTTATGAGACTATGATGCATGTTATCATACTTTTTAGGAATTTTCTCCATTGGTATGTCATTTCACAAGTCAATATTTATGCATAAATTAGGGATGATTTCATGCTTAATAGATGATTAGTCTTTTGTTAAATTTAAATTAATTGAATTTAATCTCTTTTATTGAATGATTTGAACTTTAGTGCATGTTTTGAAGGATAATTTCAAGATGAATTTATGATTTAGAATATTTATTAAGAAATGAGTTAAGTAATTTCTAATTCATCTTGATTTCTTCTTTGAAAATATATTTTAAATGACATGATGTTAAAAATGAAGGAATTTGTGATCTAATGGAGAAAATCTGGATTAAAAAGGAGTTGTATATTTTTAGTTATGAATTTTTTAAGTTTGTCCTTTTTTCTGATTTTTATTTGATTTTTATTTGATTTTTAAATGAATTTTTAAGTATTTTCTTTATTAAAATCACGAAAAAGGGGGTATTTTGGTCCACAGACCCCGTAGCTGACGTGGCAAGGAGATGACTTGGCGCGGAGCTGATGTGGCACGCGGGACCTGCGCGGATGCGACGCGGCACGCAAGGCCACGTGGCAGAGCCGTGCGTGGCCCAAGTGAGGTGCAGGTGGCACGGACACCTGGCAGGTGGGTTGGCATATGGAGGGCCCACAGGTTAGTGGGCCCTGGTTAGGAGATTGGGGCGGTAACTCATATGCGTTACCGCGCCCCTCCTTTTAAGCTAACGATTCTCCGTATTTTCTTCCGTGTGGGACTATGTTCCCACACGTTTTTCTTTTGCAAGCTACGTGGCGACATGGCATGCGCTAGATGACATCAGGGCAATGGAGATTGCGTGGACCCGAGTCCACGCGATCATGAATCAAGTACGTGGCGGTATTTGCGTTAAGTGACGATGATCAATGATGCATATGTTGACACGAGGAGGCGCCATGAGCGTTCGATCGTAATCGCGATTGTGACCTTCATCTGGAGGCATCGGACGGCGTACCTGAAGACACGTGGAAGCTCGAGAGTGCTGGATCTTCATCAAGGATGCAACGTGAATTGGCCGTACGATCTCCATCGAATAGCGGAATCACATCCAGCAGGCGATCCACGATCGACGCTTGATCGCCACGCGATCGTGGCCGATCGCCGCGGCGGAATCAATATCGCTAGATCGGAATTGAAATGCAAGATAGCGGAAGAGATCTTCATCAGATCACAAAATCAACAGCGGGCGAAAAGTCCGCAATCGAGGTCCGATCGCGACGTGATCGTGGCCCGATCACCGCGCGATCGTGGCCAAGATCAAGCGCGATCATGGCTTCCTTGCGGCGAAATCAAGGCCACGATCAAGGCGGGATCAAAGCCACAATTCACAAAATCAAGGCAATGTTTGATCCGCTCCCACGACCGCATCAAACGGCCACGATTTCTGGGCCAAAATTCTCTTTAAAAACTAATGTTCTTCTCCTTTGTGCTTCAACTTTTGATCGATTCGTGAAGTTAATTAAGCAAATTTTCAGGAATATCTCTAGTTCTTCGTGATCCCCCCACCTTTAGACTTGATTGCGAAGCAATTGGAGCGGGATTGATCGCGAATTCCTCCTTGATTTAATCGAATTTTCCCCTTGAATTCTGAACGTCCACGAGAAAGAATCCGAGCAAATTCGCTTCAATCCACGAGAATTGAAGCCCCATTCCTGTGGAAATCGGGTTAGTAGTGAGATTTGATCAATTACCAAGAGGTAATTTGAGTTTTTATTAGATTTAGAAGTTTAATTTTGCAAATTAGTTCTTAGTGTTCTTCATTTTTCCCAAATTTGAGTTCGAAAAGTTTCTGATTTTGAAAATAGGATATCTCTTTGATTATAATTCCAAATCACTTGATTTTGGATTCATTAGATTCCTCTTTTCATTAGCTTTCCGTGGATAGGAAATTCGTTGAATTTCGAGTTCATTTGACTCTTGAATTTAATGTTTGACCGAGCATTCTTCATCTTACATCATAAGTCAAACATTGACTTTCGGGGTCAATTACATTTAATTTGAAAATCAGAATTCGATCATTTTGGTCTCTTTAGATTATTCTGGTTCTTAGCTTTCCATTAACATATACATTGCAAGATTTGGATTTCATTTGGCCGGTCAATTTGAAGATTTGCTCTGAGGTGTTCATTTCTGGGATTTTCTGATATTTGATTTTCAATAATTCATAGTAAATCCATTTCTTATCCAAAAATAACTAATTTTATATCAATAAATTCCATTTTCTCTATAGTTTCTAAATATTAAATTTTTCGTAATATTCTGACATTATTTAATTCTCTGATTTTACAGAACACCTACTATTGGTCAAAGTCAATGCTTTGACTTTGACTTTTGACTTTTCTCTGTCAAATCCGAGTATTCAATTCTTAAAACTTCTTATTTAGTCTATTTCTATCATTTCTATTCATCACATCTTATTTTTACTTATTTAAAACCCCTTTTAAACTTAAGTTTGACCAAGTCAACTCTGCAATTTAAGTCAACCATGCTCTCTGTGGATCGACCCGATACTTACACATTTTATATCTTATCATTGTGAGTTCAGTTTTATAAATTTTATTTGACCTACGATTTGTGTGTTTAACGACCGCATGAAAACGCTAGGTCAATGAGTTTTTTTATTGTTTCTCTGTCAAGTTTCATGGCCACTAGGGGAATAATTTCTCTCCCCCATCACCCCCAATCGTTGCTGCTGACATTGGAATAATTTTACACCTCCATCACCCCATATTGTTTCTACTGACATTGGGAGGGGTGAATATTCTACTTGGTTAACCCGAATTGCTTACTGGCATGATCTTGTCTCATCTCACAAGGTCGTCGATTTCACACGGTCTCGTGTCAAAAAAAATACCTAACTTACCAATTTGGGGAATTAAGAGAGAATTGAGGGGTATAATGGTAAATACGGGTCGAATCCACAGGGAATTTAGGTATTTTCGAGATACATTTTAGAATTTGGTCAAATTGGACGATGAATTGAGGTGAGAAATTAGGGAAAATGGTGGATTTAGAAAAATAACTTCAAAACGAATCCACGGAATCAAGAATCGTTGAATTTGGACTTGATTTCGCGGAGAAATCGAAATTTGAAGTGGAGAGAAATTTTCGGACATCGAAATCGGAATTTTAGATGAAATTCTATGAAATTGAAAGCTAAATCCTAATCTAAACGAAAATTAAAGATAATAGGAGGATAATTAAGGTAAAACCGCTTCCACTAAACCCGTTTAGCGATCAAAATGAGGTGATTAAGCCGATTAATCACCGAAAACGTCAAGATCGTCACGCCGAGCTTCAAGCGTCGATTTCTCCCTCGATTTTCCACCAAATCTCGACTTCTACCCCTCCATGGATGCGGAATTGAGAGAGGAGGAGGAAGAACTCGAGGGAAACGAGTGAGAGAGGTGTCTAGACAGTCAATTTTGTTGAATTCTCACTCGAATACATAGAACGACGAAGAACAAGGCTATTTATGCGAAATTTGGGCGTAACCGTCCGATCGAAACGATCGGACGGTTACGATGAAACGGTCCACGATGGACCGTTTCGATTAAGTTGTGGCCGTCGGATCGTGATGGACGGCCACGATTTAATCGAACGAAACGCTTATAAGAAACGCTCCGATCGCGCCCGTTTATTCTTGATCTGACGGTCGAGATTCTCCCGCTGGCTTTTAATCTAGGCCGTTATAACGCCCTGATTTACAGCACGTGTCTTGATCGATCTCCCGTGGTCCGCGCTCCACGCGATCGGCGCGCGTGATGCCGCCACGTCGCGTCAATCACAGCCGTTATAATATCTCTAATTAAGCACGTGTTCTTGATCGCGATCAATGGTCCGAGCTCACGCGATCGACGCGTGAGATCAACGCGCGCCGTCGATCCGACGCCTATCGTCGCGCCACGTCACCTGCAAGGTAAGAAAGGTGTGGGGATTAGTCCCACACGGGGAAAAAGAAAGGAGAATGTCGGGTATATAATACCCGACATTTAAGAGGGTTAATACCCTCCCCATCTAGGCGAGGCTGAAGAACTCTTTTTCTTATATATATAATAATAAAATAATATATAATATATACGCGCCACGTGGGCGCTGCGCGGGTCCGCGTGGCGCTGCCACGTGGCCTTGCGTGCCACGTCGCATCCACGCGGGTCCCGCGCCCCTTTTTAATTTTTTTATTATTTTTTTAATGTTTTAAATAGAAAATAAAATCATAGAAAATTCGGAAAATTATAGAAAAATCCCTAAGAATTGTAAAAATCATATCTTTTAAAATACAACTCCAAATTAATCCAAATTTCTTTCATTGGATCTGAAATTTAATTATCTATCATTCTAAAAATTCAAAATATTTAAATAACAAGAGATTTAATTTATATTTCAAAAAATACATTCATTTCTTTAAGATTTTAACTTTAGAAAATTAAATGAATGTTCATAAATATGATTTCTCTCATTATTTAACTTTAAAAACCATTCATAATCTCAAGTAAAGATGGGTTATAAAATCATTTATTATTAATTCATCATAATTAACCCTAATTTAGTGCATTTTGAGATTATGACATAAATATGCATAGAATGATAGAAATGCACTCAAAGTATGATAACATGCACATAAATGTAATGTTTTATGCCTTAAATTGCATCAATAATCATGTTTTATCATGTTAATATTGCATGTTATCAGCTTGTCACCCCCAAGTTCTACTATCCAACGTTCTATCATCATATTCACAACATACTCAAAGGAGGAAATGACCTCTTCACATTTTTAGGTAACTCTATGTCTATGGATTTAAAGGTGGTAAAAAAAGAACAAAGAGAATTCACTAATGGTTGATAACCTGCAAAACTAATGCATCTACATTATACATGAACTAAAAGACTGCACCACGTGTTGTTTGTATCTAAGGTTGGTAGGCCTGAAAACATTTAATACAGTGGAATACATTAAAGTGAACATTCAAATTATTGAGGCACCAAGAAACAATGATCCTATCATCGTTTATAGATTATAATCCATATTCAGAACTTGAAGTTGTTCAAGTGTCTAACCTCTAGCAGTATCGACACGATCACATGGTAGTTGGATCTCCTTTTTTATGCTCTTAACAAATAGATAAAGAGAAGAAAGGAGAGAACTCCCACAATGCTTTCATGGGTCTCTTGAGTTGTGGTTGTTTTCCTCTTATTTATAGACATTGGGTATATAAAATTTTACAAAAACCTATATAATTATTTATATTTTCACCAATATATATTGACCTTATATGTGTGACCCTCTATGTTTGTATATTTCACTAGTTAATAGCTCTACATATTCCTTCAAAAATTGTTGGTCAACTTTATTAATTATCTACATCAACATATAGATTAATTAATTAATGATCGATTTAACCTAATGGGAAAGTCAAGTAGCCAGCCCATTTGGTGACAAGCTACACCACATTCCCTATGAAATATGGAGTGTATAAGAACTCTCGTTTGTAACCTTCCCATCCTTGGTTATTATGCATATATAATCCTCATCCACACAAGACTCATGAATGACTTGGACATGTTTAACTACCAAACCCAAATCAAGCACTCATTATTTGTGGATGATCTATGGAGTACTAATCTATGGAGACAATCATCCAGAACTCCTCCAATATTTTAGATACTTTGCCCAAAGATTTCATCGCATTCTATTCCTTGAGTCACTCTCCTCAAATATCGAGGGCAGATGATACTATCTTGACCACACAAGCACTTTCAAGGACTTCATGTCATATCTAATATATGACATTTTAGAAATCTAATGGCAAGGGATTTATAAGTCATAATCAAAACACAGTTATCCATCCACAAGATGTCTTTGGTGTCTCAAGTCAACGGACCACGTATAATGACATGAATCAACCTAATTGACAATGAGGTATAGTACCATTTAGGGATTCATATGGATCAATCAGTAAACTCTTTCACCAAAAATCACCCACTATTTATCCTTGGTGTCTCTATACCAATAGTCACAAGATCAACCATACTCATCATATATGTTGAATGAGATAGTGTTATTCTTTCAAGATAGTTCGATGTCCCTCTCACGAATTAGAATGTTCAAAACATATGTTTTATGACTAGTGATCATTGTATTATGATATTATCATTCTCTTAGTCATTGCATATGCTCATGGATTTCTTACAAACATCACAGAAGAATGAAAATAAATATACTTCATTTCAATTAATATAAACGAGATACATGGAAGTGTGATTGGCTTGCAGGCCACATAATATCCATCAGCTCACTTATTCATCATGATGATAAGAATAAATTAGTAATAGCCTGTGTCATTGATTGCATGGTTTGGGATCTAATTCCTCACATAAGGCCATGTGATGTGCATGAAAAGGGTGATCCAATGGACCTAGTCCACTAAATCTGGTGGCTCCGATTGGTAGTACAAATCAGATCACCAAGATGTTGTCACGTGTCCTTGCAAAAAAGAAGGAGAGGTTAATCATGCATGGAATATATAAAAAAAAATTAATTTAAATAGGATGGCCCAATAAGGCTATTAGTGATGTAACATGGCTCTTAACACATGATTAAAAATAAATACTCCCCTTGATGGCACCTCATAGGCATTAATTATGCACCACGTGTCACTTCCTTGTTGAGCCAAATGTAAGCGGTGCTATGTCAATGATGACTTAAAAACCCTTTTTGATTTAAAAATGCCTAAAAATACTTAGAAAAGCCATAAAATATAAGAAAAATAGAAAAATTCATGAAGATCAAGAAAATTTAAAAATCAAATAAAAATCCTACCCTGAACTTCAAATGCTTATTGATAACATGCTAAATAAGCATTATAAAACATGATTATTGATGCATATTAAGGCATAAATGATTTCATTTCCATGCATGTTATCATATTTATGTGTATTTTTCTAGCATTCCATGAAAAAGTCATTATAATCCCAAAAATACTTTAAATTAGGGTTAATATGATGATTTAAAGATAAAAAATTTAATAACCCATCTTTACTTGATATTATAGAGGTTTTTAAAGTTAAAATAAGGAGAGAAATCATTTTATAAACATTTATTTATTTTATTTTTAAAATAAAACCCTTAAAGAATTTATGTACTTTTGAAATAAAATTTAAAACTCTCATTATTTATCAATTTTGACCTTTTACAATGATAGATAATTAAATTTCAAATCAAATGAATGAAATTTGGATTAATTTGGAGTTATGTTTTGAAAGTTATGAATTTTCCTATTTTTTAGGGATTTTTCTGGATTTTTCTGAATTAATTTTTGATTTTTAATGATTAAAAATTAATTAAAAATGGAAAAAAAGGGGTTAATATTCGTGCGGGGCCACGTGGATGCGACGTGGCACTCATGGCCACGTGGCAGCACCACGCGGGCCCACGCGGCGCCTACGCGGCGGATTTATATTTATATTTATCGTAATTATAGGGTTATAGTACATATAAGCATCTGATATTTCGGATATTAAGCTAACCCTCTTATATGATGCATATTATATACCCGAGGGTTTCTCTTAATTTTCTCCGTGTGGGACTAAGTTCCACATGGAATCTTAAGTGCAGGACACGTGTCTAAAGGTGAGGCATCGGATCAAACGGAGCACAGATCCTCGCGCGTAGATCGCGTGGACTCTCGGTCCACCAGATCATCATCAACGCACATGGCTTTAATCGGGGCTTATAACGGCTGTGATTTAATTGTGCGTCATGCATCCAAAGCATCGGATCGCGATCCAACGGTGGAGATCTAATGTGTTTCATAACGCATCTCAACGGGCTTCATCCGAGCGCTTCATCACGGATCGGACGGCTGCAACATGTTTGAAACGGTTCACGATGGACTGTTCCATCGTAACCATTGATTAAAGCAATCGGACAGTTACGCCCAAAACTTGTATAAATAGATATGTTCTTCCGATTTCTAAAGCATTCAAGAGCAAATCAATCCAATTGATCTGTTTCGATAACAATACTTTGGAATCTCTCGATCCCATCTTCTTCTACACTCATTTCCACACCTTTGGAGGGTTTGAGATTGAGATTTGTCCGAGTAGAGAGGGAGAAATTGACGCTTGAACTCCACGATCGCGTTCTTCGCATTTTCGACGATTTAGGTGATTAATTGTGTTAATCCGATCGCTATTTGGGGTTAGTGGAATCATTTTTCACTAATCTTTTGTCCATTTATTTTTTATTTCAATTTAGATTAGGAATTGAAGTTTAATTTCGTTTAATTTTAGTTAAAATCGTGATTTATGATTTCAGAAAATTCTCCCTACTTCGATCTTCAATTTCTCTGCGAAATCAAAGTCAAATTCGATGATTTTTGATTCTGTGGAAACGATTTGAAGTTATCTTTCATAATTTACCATTTTCCCCAATTTCTATCATCAATTCATCGTCCGATTTGATCAAATTTGAAGAGGTCATCATAAATTTCCTTATTTCCATGTGAATTCGACCCTTATTTACCATTATACTCCTCAATTCAAGATATTTTCATCAAATTGGTAAGTTTGGACTTTGCTTTGACACGAGTGATAACAAGCAAAAGTTACTCTAAATCATACATTTTATTTGCAATTTGATCATTGAATGTCTTAAATCAACAATTATTTTGCATGTTATCATGATGTTTTGCCTGAAATTAACCCTTTCATTGCACTTTAACTAGGAGTAGTTAATTACAAATAATTAGAGCTGTTATGAGACATTCTAAATAATAATTACTTTCGGAAATAAATACCTCATTAGCAATTTTTGGTCAGGATAATCTACATTTTTTTTTAGCATTTACTTTAAATGAAATAATATTTTTTTAGAAATAATCACCTTCAAAAGCTTCTTTAATTTTTGGTTTATATTAATACTGCCCCTAATGGGCCGATTTGCACTTATGTGTTTTTTTTTCTGAGGTATTATGGGCAGGAAATATAGGTGAATCGTGTGAGCCAATCACACGATGGGAAAGTTGGCTGAGTACATCGCGATGTGTACCCAGCTAAAAGTGAGCTCACCTTGAAGAGTATGCGATGAAGACACACAAGGTGTCCTCAACCAATCAGATGGAAGAGGACATGGTGTCGACCAATCGCAGCATGGGGTGTTGACGCGTGTGCAAAGCGATGCGCACCAAGCAACTCAACAAACTCAAAAAAATAGGGGGAAACAAATTTGACTATTTCGAAAGCTTTAAGAGGAAAGGAGGATCGGCGAAACCGGGGGTCTTGATTTTCTTTTGCTCCCAATGTTGATTGGCCTGGAGGACACAAGCGAGGAGATCGGATCAACGACTGCTGAAGAATTCAAGAAGTTCGTCGAGTTGAAGACATCAACTTGAAGCTTCGAGGTTCGTCGGAATCGTTTTAGGTTTAGGAATCGTTTGTCTTCTTTTTCTTTCTACTGGATTTTTTCATAAATTCTTCTTTAGATTTGTCGACAGAGATAGATTCGTGCAGAAACAAATGTATTCGTTCTTGCTTAGCTTCTTTTTGATTTCAATTTAAATCCGAATTTAGGAATTATATGCTCAGCTTGTTGATTTCGTCAGATTTTTCTTTTTTTTTCCCTTTTCTCTTCAAATGTAAGAAATCCCTTACTGTATTTTCTGACAGAAATACCTTCCTATAGCAGTTATCATTTGTTTTTTTATATATCTTGTTGAATTGGATTTAATCCAATTCTAGGTTCATATTGTCATTTCTTTAATTCAGTTAGTTTTATTACTTTTTTTATTTTTTTATTTTCTTCTTTCTTCTTTCTTTGGCAGAAAACAAGAAGATATTTGAGCAATTTAATCTTTCTATTCTGTTATTTCATGTTGTGTGTAGATCCATTCAGAAGATTCAGATACAAATTAGACTTGATATAGGTTGAGAAAATTTGGAATCATGAAGAAATTACAATTAGTCTTAGTATCTTTGGAATTTTGATTCAACTGAGATTTTATGTTTTCAGATGCTTAGTCTGTTTTTGCTTTCGTGGTTATCCTTTTCTTTTAAATAGAAAATGAAATGATAATTAAAGAAATTCAGTCTTTAGTCTAATGTTTCATTTTTGTGGGAGAATTCAATTAGAAAGGTTAGGTTAGTTTTCTACTTTAGGAAAATCAGATATGCTACAATTTAAGATGGTTTAAAAGTCAGTGATTTTCTATTCAGAAGCTGTAATAGGAGAGAAAGTGATCATTAAATCAGAAAAAGAAAATTATAAAAACAGAGAAAGGTAAATAAGAGTTAAGTAAATCATAAAAGATAAAAAGAGAATGAATTTGAATTCTAGATCAGAATAAAAAGAAATTCTAAGAAAATAATATAAGAAATTTTTCTTAATCTCCCTTTCAAATTTTAATTGAGAAAGTAAACTTTCTCAATAGAGTCTATTTTCTTTTCTTTAGAATGATAAGTGGAAATTGAATAAAAAGAGAACGCAGGGAAATAAAAAAAACATTCACAATTAGACAATCACGGAGGTTAGTTGGATGAGAAGAAGTTCTGAAGTAATTAAAAAAAGAAAAAAGAAAGATAGAATTTGCCATATCCTCCCTTGGATCGACCCCTTTTACTAAGCCTAATCTTTAGATAGCTAGGAGTTAAAGGGAAAATCTCTTTAGATACAATTTTATTGATTAAGTCCAAATAAAGGCATAACGACACTATTAATCAGGATAATTTTGGACTTATCAACGAGACCATGTGAAATTGATGACCTCGCGGTCTCCGCTCGTCACTTATATCTTTCCATAGAAAACTCTTTTTTGGATAATTTTTTTGCCATTTTGATCATCATTACGTCCTCTTTATAATATAGCATTAAATATAAAAATGATAAAACCACTTTGTCTTCTACTCATCTTCATGTCTATTGTCCTTTGTTCAAGGCCTATGAACATGAAACTCATGCAAATATGATTAATTCAAATAAGTTTGAACTTGAAAAAGGTCAAACACCCTGTCACAAATACAACTAACCATAATTCATTAAAAATTTATGTTTGAGTGATATGACATGATGAATGCAAAAAATTTATCAAAACATGATGACATGTGTAATAATGATGCAAATTATGCTTTGAAATAATTAAAGAATAATGAATTACATGTGTAAAATGCACGTTATTAGGATGTAAATAAAATAATGAATAAAATCAATAAGCCTGAATAGGAAATATTGGTTTAGTAGAACTTATGATGCTTTGTAGGCTTATAGGACCAATTATAAAACACCTTTTTGGATGCCTCCTTGTATGTGCATTTTTGTAGAATCTTATCATCTTCTGATGAAAATCAAGCACACAGAATTTTGAGGTATTAAAAAGCTTAATCTTTCTTTAGATGCATCTAGGATGAATCATTGATAAACTAGGCATAGAAAAACTCAATAATTTGTGAAGCTAAAATGAAGAATTTCCATGAAAAGAACTTAAAATTGTAATAGTTTTAGGAAAATAAAAGGTGTGGCTTTATAATTCACATTCAAAATAATTTCTATGATGAAATTCCCTAATTAGATGGTGAAATTACTAAGAGGGGTGGGGGTGAATTAGTTCATTTTTAATATTTATGTTCTCCAAAATTTCCCGATTCCCCTCGCTTTTGTCTTTCTCTAAACCACGATTCCATACTCTCCTCTCATCTCCTCTCCTCGGGAAATCTCTCTCTCTCTCTCTCTCTCTCTCTCTACGCTCTCCGTTGATTCTCCATATTTATGGCATTCTCTCTCTTCCTCTCAGTCTCTCTGCATCTCAAATTATTGTTCTCGTGATCTCTCTCTTGCAAATTTTCTCTTCTTTCTCGTTCGTCCGTTCCTCCTATTCCTCATGTCGTCCTCTCATTTCCGCCCCATTTCTCCGCTAAATCTCTTTCTCATAACCTTTTTTCTCTTCTCTCCCCAGTCTTTCACGTTACCTCGCTATCTTCGATTTTATCTCCCTCGATTCCTCCCTCTATCTCTACTTTCTCTCTCATCTTCTACATTCTATCCGTCTCTCTCTCCATTTTCCAAAGTCATCTTCATCCTCTCCCTCACGATTTCTCTTTGTCTTCTCCTGTCGTTTTTGGTTCTCCCTTACGACTTTTCGGTTCTTCTTGTATTCTTCTACATTTTCTCGTTTTCATTTTCTATTTCGTCATTTCAGTATCCTCTCTCTCTCTCTCCAATTTTCCAAATTCGTCTTCTCCTCATCTTCCTCACAATCTCTCTACTCTCCAGCGGCATTTTCTCTCTCTCACTCTCGCTCTTTTGTTTTCTTCCGATCGTCCTTCCTCTCCCCTAAATTCCCCCTTTTTTGCATTCTCCCTCTTTCTCGACATCTCACAACCTCTCGCACTCATCCTCTCTATCTTCCGAACGCTCCCTCTCTCGTTTTCTTTTCTTCTCTATACTTTCTTTTCTACCGTTTAAGCTCTCTCTAATTTCGCTCTCCCTCTCTCTTCCATTTTCCTCTAATCTCAGTCTTCATTCTTTCATTTCTGAATTCCGTTCATTCTCCTGTTCCTCAATTCATTTTTGTCCCAGTCTTCCGCTAATTTTCTTTCTCACAATAATTTTCCTTTCTTCTCTCCTCACGTCCTCACGTCTTCTCTCCTACCTACCCTCCTTTCTTGCGTGCACTCATTTTCCATCTTCCATGCGCTCATTTTTCTCTCTCTCCAATTTTCATCTTCTTCCGCCTAACTCTCTTTCACGGTCAACCCTTTATTTCCCTCCATCAACAACTCTCGGCCGCATCCTCTTCTCTCTTTCTTATCTTTTCTCTCTCTATATATTCTTTCTACCTCCCTCAATCTTGCTCTATTCTCTATCCTCCTCGGTCTCTCTGTGTTCTCTCTCTCCAATTTCCTTATCGGCTGATTAATCTCTCGTTATTTACTCTCTTCCCTCACACACGAAGCATATGTCCCCTTTCTATTCATCTACTTCCTCACTATTTCTCTCTATTCATTTTCCTTAAAAAGGTTCCCTATCTAGATCTTTATTCCCCCCATTTCTCCCTCTGATTTCACCACCTTTCTTCCCTGATCTCCCAACCTCTCAATTCATTTTCTATTTATTCTTCTCTCCTGCTTCCTGATAACACACAATATTATGATTTTAAACTCTGCATATCATTGAATACCTAGCTTAAAAAAAGAACATATTTGTGTGTTATCATGATTAAATTGCTTAAAATTGCCTTCAATACGACTCGGTGATAATTCCTAATTATTTTGCAATAATAGTACAAATCTTTTAGATTATTAAGTCTCACAGGAATGAGTTTCTTAAGGCAAAAGATATTTATTTGGATTTTATATGGGGTTTAAATCAATTTTGGAGCACTACTTTAATATATCTCTAATTATCTTAAGGTTTTTTTGTGCATATTTATCACTAACATGGGCATAAGTGCAATTTCGGGTCTTCAAAGGTAAGTTAGATAGACGGGCCACCAGATCGCGACACGTGTCGCGATCTGGAAGCTCTGCGTTGATATCTTGATTTTATTTTATTTTAATCGCTAACTTACACGTGAAGACCACGTGGAGGCGCTGTCATTTTTGACTTCAAGGAGGAAGTAGAGAGAGCGACGTGGCGCTCTCTCATTCGTCGTTGTTTCTGTTTCTTGTTTTGTCGTTTTTTTTTGTTGTTTTGTCATTTCTGTTTTGTTTTGTCGTTTTCATGTTTCTTTTTCGTCGTTTAGCGCTTTTCTTGTGTCGTTTTCCGCCTGCACTTTGTCGTTTCCTTATTTTTCTCTTTTGTCATTTTTCACATAAGGCAGAATAAGAGAGCGACGTGGCGCTCTCTTATTCGCGCTAAATGGAGAATCTGCGGCGAAAGTGAATCGCCGCAGATTCATTCATTTACCTTTTTTTGTGATTTAGTTAAGATTTAGTTACCTTTCAGGTGATGTGGCGGAAATCCGAGGGCCGGCGTGATGAAGACGTGGCGCGATCACGGAAGCCCACTTACTTAGGGCTGCTGACGCAAGAAATCACCGAATCAACGGTCGAAATGATCAAGGGAAGAAATGTTGATATCTTCTAATCCGACCGTCCGATTGGGCTGATATTTTGACGACGTGCTCATCTCATCATGCTCTTCCCATCTGTACAGTTGAGATTTCCATCGAATTCCCGAAGTTCTTGAAAATCAATCTCAACCGTCGGATTGGGAGGAAGCCCTAACTCGTAAAAGTTCTCCTCCTCCACTCCGAATTCTCTTGTCTTTTGGCTCTCTCTTGACACCAGGTCACCAGCAGGAAAGGGGGAGAAGCTTAGGCCCAAGCTAGGCATCATCGGATGCTCGAGTTTGTTATGGAGAAGGAGAACAAGAGGAGATCGACGTCGTAGCGAATCAAGCACCACCCGGCCTAGGATTGGCACCAACACGGGGTTTGTGGGAAGATTCTGAGGAGTGATTCTCTTGTAAGCCTTTTCCATGGATAATGTAGGATCTTTTCTTATATTTTAATCGTAGGTTATTGCATTTGTTTCCACAAATCATACCCAAACCATCTCTTTTATCTCTATACTATTTCACCTCTCTATTCCCCCCTTCACTTCTCTTTTCTCTACCTTCAATCAATCTCTACCCTTCTAATTCTCATCTCTTCTATTCTAATTAGAACTATAGAAACATAATCTACCCAATTACATCCATTATCTCTATAAAATTCCTCTTGTAATTCCTAATAATCTCCACTATAGGAATTCATCCCTTCTTCTACCTTCGTCTCAACCCTCATTACCTAGATTCCCTGAGGATCGACCCTTGCTTACTACTGTCCTAAGTGAGGTATTATAAATGTATTGCATGAATTAGAACACACAACAACGATATAATCAAACCGAGTTTTAGTTCATCACTTCCCTTCTTTCTCCACAGCCTAGATTTCCTTAATCATTCCTTCTATTAATCTTTGTATTTTGAGTTTAATACTCTTGCAATTATAGGTCTACTTAAATCATCTTCAATCCATAAAAAATTCTCTCCCTCTCACGGTCAACTCGAAGAGTTGACCACCAAAACTTTCCCCATTACTCTCATCTTGACTCCCAATATTGATATTGTTGTACCCTAGAATCTGATAACATGCCAAATGAACATTCCAAAACATGATTTTTGATGCATATTAAGGTATAACTGGTTTCATTTACATGCATGTTATCATACTTATGTGTATTTATCTATCATTCTATGAAAAAGTCATTATAATCTCAAAAATACTTTAAATTAGGGTTAAATATGATGATTTAAAAGATAAATAATTAATAAACCATCTTTACTTGAGATTATAGAGGTTTTTAAAGTTCAAATAATGAGAGAGAATGTTTTATAAACATTTATTTATATTTTCTTAAGTCAAAATCTTTCAAAAAATAAATGTATTTTTGAAATGAAAATTAAAACTCTCATTATTTATTAATTTTGACTTTTTAGAACGATAGATAATTAAATATCGGATCAAATGAAAGAAATTTGGATTAATTTGGAGTTCTATTTTAAAAGTTATGAATTTTTAATCCTTTGGGATTTTTTCAGATTTTTCTGAATTAAATTTGCGATTTTAATGTTAAAATTAAATTAAAAAAATGCAAAAAAAGGGTTTATTATTTCACGCGGGACCCACGTGGATGCGACGTGGCACGCAAGGCCACGTGGCAGCGCCACGCAGGCCCACGCGGCGCCTACGCGGCGATGTGACGCATATTTATATTTACATATATAGGTTATAATATATATAGTCTTCCGATTATCGAAAGAGGATTATTAACCCTCTAATTCGTCACACCTTATAAACCAAACCCTTTTCTTTAATTTTTCCCATGTGGGACTAAGTTCCACATGGTTTTTAAAATCGCAGGTGACGTGGCTGACGGAGAGGCGTTGGATCAAAATCGAAGCGCGCCGATCGAGTGCACCCCCGGTCCACTGCATCCTGATCAAGCATGTGGCTAATTAAAAGATTTATAACGGCTCTGATGAAACGGCAAGGAGCGCATCTCGGCCGCGCGATCACGATCCAAGGGGCGCGATTCAATGTGTTTTATAACGCATCTCAAACGATGCATCTGGACCCTCCATCTCAGATCCAACGATCGCGATATTTCCAAAACGATCCACGGTGGACCGTTTCATCGTAACCGTCGATCATTTCGATCGAACGGTTACGCCCAAAATTCCTATAAAACGAGGTGTTCCTCTGATTTGTAAACCATTCGAGTTGGAAATCAAAGCAATTGATCTGTTTAGACGCCTCCCCTCTCGAGTCTCTTGATCCCATTGTGTTCTACACTCATTTCCGCACCTTCGGAGCATTTGAGTTCGAGATTTGGTTGAGTAGATTAGGAGAAATCAGCGCTTGAATCTCCACATCGCGTTCTTCATGTTCTAGGTGATTAAGCAATTTAATCGCGTTGATTTGATCGCTATTAGGAATTAGTGGAAGCAGTTTTTCATAATCTACCTTCCTATCATGTTTAATTTCAATTTAGATTAGGATTTCAAGTTTAATTTAAGCCAATTTCGCGATTTCTTTGTCCGGAAATTTCGTCCTACTTCGATCTTCAATTTCTCCGCGAAATCAAGATCATTTTCAATGATTTTTGATTTCATGGATTTGATTTGAAGTTCTCTTTAATAATTTACCATTTTTCCCAATTTCTATCATCAATTCATCATCCGATTTGATCAATTTCGAAGAAAACATCAAGAATTTCCTTATTTCCCTATGGATTATACCCTTATTTACCATTATACCCTTCAATTCGAATAATTTCATCAAATTGGTAAGTTTGGAAATATTTTTGACACGAGACGGTGTGAAATCGACGACCTCGCGGTCCCGTCTCGTCAAAATCCTTGTGGATCGACCTAGAAAACTATACGCCTTTATTATCTCTATCCGGACTTAGTTTTCTCGAGTATAAATAGTAAATGTGTTGAGATTAAACATACGACGACTTTGAGTCTATCCATGTACTCAAAAAATATCATCAACTGATCAAAAGCCTTCAAACTCCTTCCAAATATTGAAAACCCTTGATCAATGGTGGTAATGTGATTCAAATTTTGAAAATATGTACAAAAATATTGAGAAAATAGAAACTCTTGATCGAAAATAATTCTAACCTAAGGAATCACGATGCAAAGACACTAGTGATGCTATCTAATTAAAACACACTTCAAGAGCCTATACATTTTTCTTGGTCTTGGCGTATTGCATCCAAAATGAAGAATAAATAGAAAAGAGAAGAAAATTACTATAAATGATGTCCATACAAGCAGAGCCCTCTTTCCTATTGGATAGCCAATGCTAGAAGCACACAATGAAACAAAGAACCTAACTTTATTGCCTCAAATTGATAATCAGCCAATATAAGGACATGGAGGATGAAATGATGATTATCCCCATCAAATTTCAGCTCCAAACTCTATCAAGATCTTCATATATCAAGCTTATAATTTGGAGAAATCTAGATCTTTGAATTAGCTTTCTCTCTCCTCTCTAGCCAAACTTCTCTGGTCAAATCATGCATTGGCAAAACCAAAAAAAGACTCATTAACTTTCTCTCTCCTCTCTTTTCTCCATTTTCTCCTCTTTTCACAATGCATGAGAGATAAAATAGAAACAATGTGCACACACAAGAGAGAAGTGTGTGTCGAAGATGGAAGATAAGAAATGGATGTGAGGAGAGAAGAGAGAGATGATGCAAAGAAGAGAGAAGTTTCTTCGGCGTGTGCATCACTCGCGCAAGAGAGAGAGAGTACTCTCTTTTTAATCAAAGAGAGAAACACAAAGGCCCATGGCGGGTAGCCACATTACGTACCCTTTTGAAAATTGTAAATCTTTTCTTAATGATTTTAACCTCTATATATTCTAAGAAAATTATTTAAAAAATCCAGAAAAATTTCAACTTCCTCATAAAAATAAATTTAGTCAATAGAAATCATGGTAACATGCATTCATGAGTGGGAACCAAAGTAGTTTTATTTTATAATTAAAGAAGATTATCTTATTGATAAGTTCATGTCATTAAATGCTCATAAAATGTTATCAAAACATGAAAAACTAAGAATAACCTTTTAAGCATAAAGATTGTCCTTTTAATAATTTAAAACTACGATAACATGCATTTTTTATCATATTTATAGAAATAAATGCATAAAATGCATGATCTCAATGCATGAATTTGCATGCAATCAGGCATCTTTCTTACAAATGGCTTTAGGGGAACATTGGATGTTCTGATTCCCCAAACTTTCACATCTTTCAAAGAAGTGCTTATGCTACTTTTTCTTTCAGAACTCGCACACTTGTGGGACTACTTTTTCTTTGTTGGGAAAGGCATTGTCACACTTTAAAAAGGGGGAGTATAGTAGCTAAAATATCTCTTATTTATTTGTTAAAAAAAATATTACAATGGGAATCTTGGGCATGAGAGGAGGATAACAATGGAAAATGTAATAGTAAGGAGAGAGGGTCATTTCCAAAATTTTCATAGTTTTATTTTCAATTTTAGACATTTCTACAAAGAATGTAATCCATTCTTTCACCTTTTTGTTCCGGATTTTTTTAATATTAAAATTCTATGAATGTTCCTCGTTTATTTTTGCTTTCTTGTTCCATTTTTTCCCGTTAATTATGGTAGTTGTCTCTGCCCGTTCATTTTCCCAGTTTTTTTTAATTTTAAAGTTAATTCCACGTGTTTACTTGTTCCTACTTCAATTGGTAGTTCTTATATTCTACACTTATTTAGTTGTTTTTATTTTTTTTCCTTGGTTCAATGCATTTATTCAGATTAATTTCCACAGTTAATTTTATGATGCATTTTATAATTTCCTATTTTCCCTTTTTGGTTTTTCCTCTACTCCTTATCGGGTCAACGCATTACGGGTTTACCCGATACAGGACCCATTAATTTACCGACGAATTTCCGAGTGTTCCGTGGCGGATACTGGCGTCCGTCACGGTCACCACAGGCGATCCGTTCGCGACCTTGCGGATGGACCAGGATTCCAGGACGGACCTAGCGCGTGCGCAGCGGCACGAGCACGAAGCCAAACGCCATTAATACAACACTTTGTTGTCATAGATGGCGAGCAAGCTACCACAAATACATAATACGAAAGGCACCGGGCTTTCTCACTGCACAGTGATGATTTCCCTGAGCTGAGGCAGTCCTCCGTCGCCTGATCCGCAACACGGATCCCTGCCGCCACCACAGGAGCTCGCGCAACATGCCGCCGCTGGTCGCTTTCGAAATTCACTGCACGCGTGATGGGAGTGACACGTCGCCGTGCATACAATCGCCTTGTCATTCAGCTTCCCATCGTGGCAGTCGCTGTGGTGGGGCGATACGCTGTCATCGCTCACATGTTTATCACCTGAATGCCCAGAGAATTCATCATTACTCTGGTTATGTACGTGATCATGCTCTTGGCAGTGATGGTGACGATTATGATGATGATGGTGATGATGGCCGTGTTCATGTTTCTGCTCCCCCGCTGAATGAGAGCGACAAGGCTTGTGGTTGGGCAATACGGAGCCATCGCTCATATGTTTATCACCTGAATGCCCAGAGAATTCATCGATTCTCTGGTCATGTACGTGATCATGCCCGTGGCATTGTTGGCGATGATGATGATGATGGCCGTGTTCGTGTTTATGGCCGTGTTCGTGTTTGTGTTCCCCTTCTGGATGAGAGCAACAATGCTTGCTTCTCCTTCTTGGGCTGGATTTCAGCAGGAGCATGCTGTTGAAGATGACCAAGAGACAAGTGCCGACGTCGGAGAGGATAGCCGCCCAGAGAAGAGGGTGACCTGCGAAAGCCAGCGCGATGATCGCTGCCTTGGTCACCACGGACATGACAATATTTTGGACGACCTTTGCCTGCGTTTTCTTTCCCAGCTGAATGGCGGTGGGAATCTTTCGAATGTCGTTGGACATGAGCGCCACGTGGCTCGTCTCCATTGCGATGGCGGAGCCCGAGATTCCCATGGAGATGCCGACGTCTGCCGCAGCTAGCGCGGGAGCGTCGTTGATCCCATCTCCGACCATGACCGTGGATCCCACTTTACTCTTGAGGTCCCTCACTATGGCAACTTTGTCTTCCGGCAGCAGCTCGGCGTGGACCATGTCGAACTTCTTCCCCACCTACAAGAAGAAGTATTTTAGATTTTCAATCGTAAATAATAGACTTTCTTCTTCATTTCTATGCTGACCGGAAAATACCTGGTTTTGAGCGGAATTGGCGGCCGCTCTACTGTCGCCAGTTAGCATTGCCGTCTGAATGCCCATGTGTTTTAGCGTTGTTATCGCCTCCGCAGCACCAGTCCGGCAACTGTCCGAGAGGCTGAATACCCCGACGAGGAATGTATCGGAAAACACATATCCTACAGTCGTCCCTTTCGCTTCTCTCTCGTACTCCGGAACTGCATGCGGATTGGAGGTCGACTTTTAGCTCGGGAGCTTTTATTTTTCCCCCGAAGTAGAGATAGTTATCATTTACCTGTTCCGCATCCCGCGCGGGCGGCGATTCTGTGGTTCCCGACGTAGATCTTCCGTCCGTCGATCTCCCCGTAGATGCCTTCTCCGGGGTAGATCTGGAATTCCATCACGGTCTCGGGGCTCGGTTCGACCTTGCAGGAACGCGCGTGATCGACGAGTGCAGCTGCCATCGGGTGACTCGACTTGCTCTCAATGCTCGAAACCCTGCGAAAAATAACACAGCTTAGACTCTCTCTCTACCTCTTATTGTCTCTCTAACTCTGTCTCTCTTACCAGAGGAGAAGAGACTGCATGCAAGGGAGTTCTTCTCCGATCGCCTGAAACTCCACCACTGTGAACTCTCCTCTTGTGACGGTGCCCGTCTTGTCGAAGGCGACGACTTTGGTCTTCGCCAAGGCCTCGAGGATGTCTCCACCTTTCACCAGGACACCGCTCTTGGCGGCTTGAGCGAGAGCACAGAAGGTGGCCACAGGAGTGGAGAGCACCAGAGCGCAAGGGCAAGCGC
The DNA here is from genome assembly GCA_024174645.1 of Lemna minuta. Taxonomy (NCBI): domain Eukaryota; kingdom Viridiplantae; phylum Streptophyta; class Magnoliopsida; order Alismatales; family Araceae; genus Lemna; species Lemna minuta. The sequence continues at coordinate 16,779,580 of CM044112.1, forward strand.
TCACCAGGAGAACTAGAGACAATCGGAGCCAGTTTTTCGCGTCGTCTGCCTTAATTGCTGTGGGTATAGCGGCCACCATGGCGGCTGCGACCACCACCGCTGCAAGACCAGGACATGTCAAGGCTTTGAAATTAAGGATGAGGTTCCTTGATCGAACTTACCAGGGGTGTAGAACTTGGCGCACGTGTCGATTATTCGCTGCGTCCTGGAACGACTTTTCTGTGCCTCCTCGACCAGCTTTGCCATCTTAGAGACGGCCGAGTTCTCGGCCAAGGCCGTGGTCCTGACTGTGAGATAGCCTGCAGGTCATAGACGGGGGATCATGATCGAGCAAATAGAATTTACGGCAATCGTAAAAAAACTTTACAGATCGACGATTTAACGCAAGATAGATTTTACGTCGGCCCATCGGGAGTCTATCAAAGACGACATCCTAGATATTCTCAACATTGACAGACATGTTTGACTCACCGTTGATGTTGATGGTGCCAGCCCAGACTTCAGACAAGGGCTGCTTAGGAACGGGGAATGATTCCCCGGTTAAACTGCTCTGATCCACGTCGCTCTTCCCGTTGACGACGACTCCGTCAATGGGGATCAGCTCGCCGGCCTTAACTGCCAGAAGGGTGTCGATCTGGACGTCTGATGCGTTGACCACTTCACCAGTTGCAGCCAATATGGCCTTCTGTGGGGCCATGCTCATCAATGACGACATCACAGCAGTCGCCTGCGCAACATGGTATATAAAATTTAAAAAGTCAACGATAAGGAATTAAAAATATCGGCAGTGGTGGCCGAGGTGTCGTGAAAGGTGTGCAACAATTGACCGACAACATTTTTTTTTTGGGTACCTTGTAGCTGGCTCTGGACTCCAACCACTCAGCTATCGTAAAGAGGAAGACGATGGTGGCGGCTTCCCAGTAGTCTTTAAGAGCAATAGACCCGCCAACTGTTAAATAACCACACAAAACATTAAAGAAAAGTTAGCCTTTCCATGAAACGCATGCGTCGACTCGGCTACTGGCCAGGCGCCAGCATCGAGAATTACAGGCGTGCGTCATCTCGGCTGCCCGCCAGCCTCCAGCCACGAGATTAATCCTTTCAAAAATACAGATAAACTTTGGACGAGATAGAACCTGCGATTAGCATTAAGATATTGATGTCGAGCGTGAGTCTCCTTATGGCGGCTAGGGATCGGAGGAGAATGGGGGGAAGCCCGACAGCTACCGCGCCGATGGCCAACCACTGTAGAGGACGATAGACCGGCTTCAAGAAGGAAATCGCCAGAAGCACCCCGCACGCGACAGTGTACGGACTGGGCCAGTGGCGCACCCCTTTTTTCTCGCCGTATGCTCGCACTGTCGCCTCCAGTCTCGCCCCGTTCAGCGCTTTCACTGACCAGAATGAACCCAAGAATGAGGACGATGAACGGGATAATGGTGTAGAGAGTTGTTACCTATTTCGGTTTGAGAAACGAGAGCCTCGTCGTGAACGACGATGACAGTCCTTGTGGCGACGATGACGGACACGGAGACGACCCCTTCGAGAGCCTGCACGATCTTCTCCACGAGGGGAACTTCGGAGGAGCAGCAGATTCCTAGAACGTCGAAGTAGCTCTTCCTGTACTTGGTCGTCTTCTCGATGCTGTGATTGCCGCTCACTTCGTCCATCTGCTTACGACAAAACGAGTTGAAATTTCTCGGAGAGAAAGATTGTATCGCGTTTAATTCAGGAAAATCTGATCGCAGCTGGGAGCCGGAGTAACTAGTTAGTTGAAACCACGGAAACCAATAGACTGAAATCTCTAACTACTTCAAACGAAGATCGTACGAAATATCTGCCCTCGCAATGTCTCGAGTGTCTACCTTGCAATGTCGGCCCGCGAAGATGTCGTCCCCGGAAGATCTTTAACTGACGTGCGTCTGTTCTTCGCGGAAATGGAAAGAGACGGAGGGAGGCCCTTACGAAAGTGGAGAGCCGGTGTCCTTGCATTTAAATGGTGCTCTACTCTCTCAGTCATTATTGTGAAGAGGTCGTAGACGGCGGCTGCCTGTCTTTGTTTACTACGATCCAGATATGGTCAGCTGACCTGTGGTTCACGAGCCTCCATTGAAGCTGTTGAGCCCTCAGCGGGTCCCACTGTTTGGCTGTGTTCATTCCTTCCAAGATAGTCTGTTTCCTCTCGGTAAACGCAATAAAGGCCATGAAGAACTTCTTCGGCTCCTTTCTCTCTGGTTATTAACTAGACGACATAGCAAAAGGCCAGGATAGGAGCCCTGTCAAGCCGTGGTAGGAGTGTGAGCCGTGGGATCAGTGATCGTGCGGCTTATACACGTCTACAGTTGTTCTTTCAGTCAATTTACGTGTGTTTGACAATCGCTAAAGTCCACGATATTCTTTTTCGTTATTTCATCTCAGTAAGCGTGACAAGCCAGTTGACGATTCCTTTTTCCCGGCGTAGACTCCTGCATTTGGATATACTCGGTTAGCCTGTCCTGTCTCTCGTGACTGGCTAATCGCACAGAAAATCCAATTGGAGCTCGCCTATCAGGGATCCGACGGCTAATAAGCCATTCCTTCAGCCAAGTGCGCTACTATATCAGATTTTAAAAATGGATATACAAATTTATCATTCCATAAAAAAAAATATCTTGAATTAAGTATCGAACATTCAACGAATCTCAATAGATTTTTACTCAGCAAATCGAGCTTTAATGAACAATCTCGAACCATAGGATAAGCTGAACCATCTACCTTGCAGGACATGCACCCTAGGATCATTTATCTTTGGCACCTTCTTCCCGAGAGAGAGAGAAAGAGAAGCGTAGAAACAAGGCCTTTCTGAGTGAATTGGCATCAGCTGTGAGACTTGGCAAATACGACGAGAAATCTGGATATTATCATTCTCTTTTTGTCACCATTCGTATTCTCTCCCTCTATCTTCCCACCCACTTGTCCCCAACAGTGGCTTGGCCATCCTTTTGCGGAGATTACGTGTTCCTATGTGTTTGATTGTTCAACAGAGGCTTTGACTCCTTTTGTGGTTTTCATCGTTTTGAACGTTTTCAAAGGAATATGACCTAGGAATTGCCACTGAGCAAGGGATGAAAGTTCATTGGCGAGGGATTGGTGACTTGGAAAAATGCAATTTGACAGAGGGGAACCTCGGAAGCCTTTTTATGGTGCCTCAAGAAACCTACCGATGCTTGCACTTGTATCATGCGCAAAGGTAAGACTAGAGAATGAGAAGATGAACTAGGGTAGAATGAGGGTTACACAAGGATGCCCTAATAAAGGACCACATAATGAGGGAGAAGATAGAGATAGTTCTTGGCCCTAACAGGTTTTAGCACCCATCAAGTTTGAGAGCACTCAAATTGGGCCACAGAAAAATTTGAGGGGCCAAGTGCTTGGGCCATTGGATTGACATCCATCAATGCTTTTCCACTTGCTAGAGAGAAGAGAAAGATAAAGATCAAGATTCTCATTGATCTCAACCATTGGATATGCTCTCCGAAGTGTATAACAACAATATAATGTTGCCAAAGGCTAAAGTGGAGCAGGGTGAATGCCCCACCATTGGTGCAATGAATCCAAGAACCTTTGGCAGAAACGACCATGATGGCACTTGAGAACACGACAACGACTACAGCCATTGCCTTGATGCATAAGTAAAGGGGCTTAGTCAAGTAAAACTGGGTTGCGTTGCTCGATGCTTCAATCGAAAACAAATCAGCCGATACGAAAGAATATGCAATAGAAAGGTCAATCCCTCCCATGCTATGTGGGGAGTGATGCGGTCAGCGATTCAAAGTACTAACGGGGAAGTGGTGGAAGTTCGGGATAAGGAGGGGGGGTAGGAAGATGGAGGGAACGGAAGAAGAAGGCGGGTGGCTCAGTTGGCGAATATAAACCTCGCCTAGCCTTCTCGGCTAACCCGTCTCTTCGCTGATAGACGATGCTACCAACGAGCCCTCTCGACGAGTCCTAGTACCTCCGACGTACAACCGAGACACTTACGAAGCAAGAACTCAAGTTTTCATATAAAACGTAAGATAGGCTCCCCGTACGATGGGAGACCTCTATTTAACCCCGCAGAAAGGGGAAGAAACCTCTAGAAGTAATAGAATTCCGATGGTCGTGCCGTTGGTTTTGCAGGGCGCTGGCGTCGCCCAACTCGTTCTTCTGCTGCGTCATTTACCCATTGTGACCCTGAGGGGTCCCCCTGTTCCGCTCCTGGTTCTAGGTCGTTGGCCGTTACGTCGCTTGCTGTGGAGTGGGGTCCATCAGGGAGTACTGCAAAAGCCCTCTGCATGGATAAAGGTTGTTCCTTTGGGACCTTACGTTGCACGATGAGAGGCAATGGGACTGGGGGAGAACCTACAGACATTGTTAATTGGGGTAATAGTCCGGAAACCCCCAATGTTTGGGTTTTGTCCACTTTCCACCACAATGTTTGGAAACAGCCGCCTCCACCCCAATGTTTGACAAGGAGTGGAGGTTGTACCCCGACGCTTCTATCGCGCAGAGCTGGCAGCGACGTGGGCGCCACGACAGCAGCTGACCGGACGCGGAAGCCACGTCGCTGCCATGTCAGCACAGGGCAAAACAAAAAAAGGCGCCACTCGTTGCCAAGTCGAAAGAAATCGCGGCGGGGAGAGAGGATAGCGGAGGGGAGTGGCGGCGAGAGGGAGCGGCGGCCAAGCTATTGCAAGCAAACGGGCTTCTTTACGTTAGAGAACAAGAACATGCCTCTCTTCAACCGAGCAAGTTATCTCTGTGTTGGATTTCTGTGTTTTGACCTTGGCATTCGGCGGGTAGAGAATGTGCGAATATTCTCATTGAAAACCAATTCCTAGCTGCTTTATTCATTCCGCGTTTAGGCTAGGCGATTGTCTGGCACGGATACTCTTTCTCACTTACACACAAATCCGCACGAACAGTTTAATATTTACGTTTCCCTTTTTCTTTTCCCTTATTGATTTCATGAACTAAAGACTGTAATTTACGAGCAGACTGAGCAGTACCTCATCGACCGCACATATTTTTTTATTATGTTGATCAAACTAGTCATCAGGTGAGGAATGACGTAAGAGTGATAGAGAGGGAGAGAGATCATCAGGTGACCAATTACTGATTGTGGCCATCGATCTACCGGATGCAGAGATCAAATAAGAAAGACATAAGAGTGATAGAGAGGGAGAGAGATCATGAAGGAATGACGATCGAGAGATAAAGGAGGCAGATGATTCAGGCCACATTCTCGTCAGAAATTTTTTTAAAAATTTATCAATAAGAAAATTTGTGGAGAGTAAATTACTCAAGAGTTCCAAGTCAGTTTGATCCTTGTTTTTCACCTCAAAAGTTGATAAACATACGGCCATTGACATTCCCCATTATGAACCCTGCGTGCAACATCGTATATAAATCTGACGACGGACGTCGAATAATAGCACAAAACAAGATTTCCATTCTCCGAGCGGTGGGTTGTTGGCGTCAAACCTCATTTGAAGTATAATTAGCAAAAACATCCTTCTAATAGGTCTAACAGATATGCTCGTTTTTAAATAATGGTTGAAGAGAGGCATGTTCTTGTTCTCTAACGTAAAGAAGCCCGTTTGCTTGCAATAGGTTGGCCGCCGCTCCCTCTCGCTGCCGCTCCCCTCCGCTATCCTCTCTCCCCGCCGCGATTTCTTTCGACTTGGCAGTGAGTGGCACCTTTTTTTGTTTTGCCCTGTGCTGACATGGCAGCGACGTGGCTTCCGCGTCCGGTCAGCTCTGCGCGATAGAAGCGTCGGGGTACAGCCTCCACTCCTTGTCAAACATTGGGGTGGAGGCGGCTGTTTCCAAACATTGGGGTGGAAAGTGGACAAAACCCAAACATTGGGGGTTTCCGGACTATTACTCCTTGTTAATTTTATCTTGTAAATAATTGAGGTACTTTCAATCCACCACTTTTTAAAAGTAAAGGTTGGAGATCAAATGTGTCTGAATTTTAAGAAAATAACACAAATTAGAGAGAGAGAGAGAGTGAAAGAGAAAAGAGAAAGAGGGGAGAAGAAATTCTCACCCGTGACGGAAGAGAAATTCCTTGGCGTGAGAGAGAAGAAGGAAGAGGGGGAGATCCGTGGAAGAGAGAAAAAAAAGTAATTGGAGGAGGAGAAGGTGAAGAAGGAAGAGGAAGAAGGTGAGAGGGAAAAGAGGAAAGCAGGAGAGGGAGAAAGAGGGGGAGAAAGAGGGAAGAAAGGGAGAGGGAGAAGGCCTAATCTCCTCTTACGTGCACGAGAAAAGGAGAGGAGGAAGAGGTGTATCTCTCGTGATAGAATCATTTATGATTTTATAAAATAAATAAATTTCATTTCAATTAACATAAACAAGATAATGGAAATGTGATTGGCTTATAGGCCCTATAATATCCATCATGTTACATGCCTTTGACAGCCTCCAATTTGGCCTTTCTTCAATTAAAATAGCAATTAGAGAAATTTCTTGGCATTTCACGTTGGTTTATTGTGGTTTGAACTAATATATCATCTAATAGCTTTAGATTTATTTTACAAAAATTAGATTAACTATAATCTTGTTATATTGATATTTTCTCTCTCCTCAAGTATGAATTTTGCTCTCTAACTTCTCTCTTTGATTTCTCCTTTTTTTCAAATCTATTGACTCTTGTTTAAATTTTTTGGAAATGTATACTCTTCTAATTTCTAAAAATATTTATTTATCTAATTTCTCATCTTATTTTATTATCCAATTTGAAAAACTCTAAGAGCTCTCAAATTCAACTATAATTTTGTTTGAATTCACCCCTTATTTATAAAGAATTCTAAAATTAATCATCAATTAAGTGAGTTTGGACATTTTTTACTTGTGATTGCATGTTATTGATGACCGCACAATTTTTTCTCGTTAGTTTGCATTATATACTCTTCACTCAAGCCATTGTCACCATCTCTATCAAGTCTCGATCATCATCTATATATCGTGCATCACCTTTTTTTGTAACCACAAAGAGTAGCATCCATGTTGAGTGAGAGAGAGAGAGAGAGAGAGAGAGAGTGGATCCAAGTTGAGTGGAGGAGTACCCATATGTCACAGATACCCCTATATTTAAAGGACTATGCTACGGGGGCAACCGGTTGCCCCGAAGGAATCTGGGGCAACCGGCATATAAGCCATCGGCCATTCAAAAACGAGAAAAAAAAGAAAGAAAAAGAAATCGAGGCCTTGGCCTCCGCCACCTCCTCCACCTCCGCCTTCTTTTTTAGAATAAATATCACATCTCAACATCAGATATCAACGATTTAGCCGCGTTTTCCATTATTTATTCTTGCTAGAGTGAGTGAGAGAGAGAGAGAGAGAGAGAGAGAGACGCGGTTGTCTCTTACCTTTTGAAATTGATTTGTTCCTTTTCTTTTGCAATACGAATCGATTATTGTTCTCGCTAAATTACACGAAACCTTCCATGTTCCTTGAATAGAAATGCAGAAATGGCATCCAGTCGCAACGTTCAGTCTCTCTGCCAGCGGTCCAAATTTTTCCTTTGCAGAGTGGGGCATGTCACTTTGTACTTGGCGGGCCGACGCACCTCCCTCGTTGCGTCTGCAAAGAGGATAAGCTCAACCTGCAAGGTCTCCGTCGTAGTGAAGAGAGATATTGCGACTCTGATCGTGAGAGAGAGAGAGAGAGGACCATCGAACGGCTCATAGATGAGATAAAGATTGTTCACGAAGGAGAGCTGAGGGGATAAGAAAAACAGGGGAGAAAAGATAGTACAAGCAACAGTTGTTCACAGCCAATACACATCCACATGAACATTAAAGAACAGGAGCGCTCATGTCGCTTCGAACACTCCTCTTCTTCTAGGACCTGGACTTAAACGGGATAGCCCTGATGACAATATATGGTGGTAGATGGCTGCCAGCCCAGCTCCAATTAAAGGGCCGAACCAGAAAATCCACTGCACGAATAAGAGAGGGGCTCACGTGGTCATTCCATCCTCGCTCCTTGTTGTAGATGATGGCCGCACCCAAACTCCTTGCCGGATTGATGCTGGTTCCGGTAATGGGGATGGTGGCCAGATGAACCAAGAACACCGCGAAGCCGATGGGCAGCGGCGCCAGCACCAGAACATGGGAGTCGTGTGCGTTGCGCTTTGCATCAGTGGCGGAGAAGACGGTGTACACGAGGACGAAAGTGCTGATAATCTCCGCTCCGAGTCTGCTGCCTTTGGTGTAGCCGCCGTTGACGACGTTCGCCCCGCCGCCAAGCATCTGGTACTCTGATTTCTGGAAGCCCTTCATGACTCCTGCGCCGCAGATGGCGTCGAGACATTGTATCACGATGTAGAAGACCACCCTAGTCAACGACACCTTCCTCGCTAGCAGCAAGCCGAAAGTTACCGCTGGATTTATGTGCCCGCCTGAAACAAAGATCAAACGATGAACCTCCTCCAATTAACGACAGCTTCGACAGAATGCTGTCGGTTCCAGAATATTTTAAGGACTTGGCTATCAGGGCAACCGGGTTGCCCCGAAGGAATCATGGACTTTTGCTAGAAGATATCTTCTGTCTGCGTTCTCCGTCGCCTCCAGCAGCTCTTCTGCAGCTCCAGCGGTGGCCTCAGAGGGGCAATGACCTTTGCGGGAGGCAGAGGTCCAGCTGGACGATGGAAGAGAGAGAGAGCTCAAAGAGGTGGAGCCGACAGTAGCAGGAGGCGGAGGTGCAGCAGGCGGTGGCGGCGGGAGGCGGCGGGAGGCGGTGGCGCGATGGGGAGGCGGCGGTGGCATCAGCCGGGCTGGGCAATGGAAGAGAGAGAGAGCCTGAATTTAAACGTTATTCAGGCTCTCCCGTTAAATTCCGAAAAAAGCCCAGGGGGGAAAATTTTCCCCCGTTTAATTTGGGTTGCCCAGTATTCCTTCGGGGCAACCCGGTTGCCCCGATAGCCAAGTCCATATTATTTAAAATGAGAATTACTTCCTAGATAAGTACCTTTATGAGGGCATCTTTGTGTAGCCCTCATACTATACTCATTGTATCTTCACATGAAAAATTTGTGGATCCAAAATTTATACATCATGTTTGATGGTTTCTTAAATGTTTTCCTTCATTTTAAGGGGCGACATGACACAAAGTAGCCCATCACACACCTTAGATTATGAATCTAAGACTTGTGGTTAATCATACAATTTCAAGCATCTTCTCACATTTAATATGATGACATGGACAATTACAGTCGTTGCCCCCATAGTAAACGAGAGATCAGATGGTTACAACCAAATCCCATATAAATTACACGCTTCCTCTACTCACGACAAACTCATTGTTAGAATATCTCCATTGATCAAGCCGAAAGGAAAATTTCCTTAAATATTTTGATTCATAGGTGTTTAGAATAATTTTCTCGTCCATTGAGCAGAAGAAATGAAGATTTTGATGTAGAATTGAATGAAAATTGGCCACTTGGACAATGGACTTTTTCATTGAGAGATGATAGAATTAGAAGCTTTTGATCCAATGACTGATTGTATTAACTATTTAGTAGTTTCAGGTTATTTGAGTGATATTCTTCTCTTTTCTATCACTAATTAGGTTTATAATAGGATTTAGGCACTTATATAAATATAATTCCATCAATTATGAACGCATTGTCCGTCCAAATATGGAATATTTTCTCTCTAACTTTTCTCTTTGACTTCTCCCTTGTTTCAAGTTGTCTTCCCTCAGATTTGATGGATTAGAAATATCTAATTAGATCTTTAACCAAATCTTAAATTTAACTACTCATTCTCAATGGTTTTGTCCCTTATTTGTAATGATATCAATGAAATTGAGTAATGACTTAACTGCTGACCTTTGATCTTGTTAGTTACTGACCACATAATTTTGGCTTGTCTCTTATCTTATCCGCCATGGAAAGGAAACAACACCAATGCTTCATTTTCCTCGTGGATATCCTTTTCCTCCTCTCCATCCCTTTGCTCACTTGGACTATCCGAGTCTAGAACTCTCGGCTTCACTTTGGCTCAAGTCATCTAGGAAGTAAAACCTAGTTACACCCCGAGGATTTCCTCTTTTGGATCTCTCCTCTTATCTTCTGATTGTCAGATTTTTTTCAAGAGGTAGGCAGGTTCCTCCTCCATGGAATTGAAGAAGAAGAAGCAGTGTGGATTTAAATATGTCAGTTATTTCTCAATTTTTAATTATATCATCGGTATGCATGTTGATGTTAATTATGTTTAAAATCTAAACCAGATGGAACAACCCTGTTCCTAATGGGCCAACAAAGGACCTGCTAAGGTGACCGATGGGTTTTCCTTCTTGTGAAAGAAGGTTTTGGTTCACTGAACGAGGAAGCAGTGAGGAGCATGCGGCTTCGTTGCCGGAGCACGAAGAAACGGCGGCCGACTCCGATAGGGTTTCTGTTAACTCGGGATTGATCCTTCAAGTTATCTTGCCTGATTACCGGAATGGCTCAAGCGGCGACAGTAGAAGACGGCCGCCTACGGCTTGTGCTGGTTGCCCGGAAAGGGGGTTTCGGTCTCCCCACGGCGTGCCCCTCTTGCCTTGCCGTTTACGTCGCCCTAAGGCTCGCCAAAGTTCACTTTGACCTTCAGTTCGACTTGAAAAATCCGGATTCAGGTATAGCGGAACTTTTATTCTTTAGCACCGTCGTTCTTTTGTCAACCAGTTATGTGCATTCTTATACTTTTCTGTTTTCCCCCTCACGTGCTGGTGTATTTTCTTGGAACGCTCGTATTTAGTGCTGGAATGTTACGCTATTGATGCCCATTGTGGTCATAAATGCCCATTGAGTGTCGGATTGAGTGTTGGAATGTCGTTATAAATGATCTTTCCTTCTTTGTTACCGATTCATCTTGAGTAATCCTGCGAAAAATTTTATGTTCCGATTGGAAACAACCATATAGTAATTACAAGCTCTTATGTCTACAATTTTTATACTCCGATTTTAAAACTTCTGTTTTCTTTGCTCGTGTACCATAAAATGTTGTCAGACCATTCTATAATTTCTCTTTTCACTGGTATCTTTTCTGGCAGATCATGTTCCGTTCGTCGAATTTGGGGATTATGTAGCTTATAACGGTGAGAATGGAGGAGTAATAGACAAACTAAAAGAAGATGGAGTCCTCGACATAGATTCTGATCTTCCAAGTCTTTCATTTCCTGATTGGTTATCCACTAAGGCGATGATCAACTCCTGGCTCAATACTGCAGCATTATATGAACTGTGGGTTGAATCTGATGGAACTGTTGCTGATGCAATTTACTTCTCTGACCTTCCTTGGCCAATCAGAAGAATCCTTCACTGGAAGCAAAGTAGAGATAATAAGAACTTGCTGGGAATAACAAAACTCAATGCTCTGGAGAAAGAAGACGAGGTTCTCCATTGGTTTCTAAGTTATCGTTATATTTTTTTTTGTGGTTCTGAAGTGCGCAGAATTTGTGGACAGATATACAGGAAGGCTAAGCAGGCATATGAAGCTCTATCCTTGAGGCTGGGGGACCAAAAGTTCTTTTTTGATAACAGGTCTCTTTAATTCTTTGTATAACAGACTGGGGGACCAAAAATTCCTTTTTCTTTTTTTTTTGTATTTCCTTTTAAAAACATTTGTATATGCGCTTCATTTCCTCTTCATTTTTTTTGTATGTTCTGTTTAGTAGCAAGTTTGTTAAATTTTTTTCCTTTCTAATAGGCCAACGAGTTTGGATGCTCTTTTCCTGGCACATGCGCTTTTTGTCCTGCAAACTGCAACTGTGAGTCACCTCATGAAACCATTTTTTTCTTATAGTAGATTGACTTTTAGAGAGCCCTAACATTCCAAATAAATATGACTAATTTATACCTAGAGTACCAAGTAAACGAAAATATCCCTAGATTTTAATAATCTTTGTGCATGTTTTTTCTTATGCATTTTGTCTTGCATTAGGAGACATCAGTGCTGCGGAAGTTGCTCTCTAGTCATGATAATCTTGTGAGATATGCGGAAACCCTAAAATGTTTTCTATTAGAAGCTGGTTCATCTTCAGACTCAATATCTGAGCCCCCCACTTTCTCAACCTCTGCTAAGCCCTCTCGTTGGACTTGGAGTAAGTAGAAATCAGATCTTTTTTACCTGCCCTGTCTGAATTCTGTAATCCATCTGATTTGATTATGTACGAGAACATTTATTTTGATATATATTATGTATCTGAAATTCCGTTGTATGTACCCTTCGTGTCAGGTTCAAAGCCCAGACCCAAACAGAAGAGAGAGAAAACGGAGGAGGAGAAATCTTTCAAGAAGAGAGCCAAATACTTTCTCCTCACTCAGCTGGTCTCTGTTGTTGTCTTTCTCACTCTGCTAGGCCCCATGGCGGCCCAAGAGGAGCTTGAAATGGATGATGATGAAGATGTGGACTATGAATATTGAGACCATGTGCCCATCAAAGGCTGCATTTGTTCTTCTTTTGACCATTTATCAATCATTTAAAAATATGCCCCATGTCAATCAGGCCCAAGGGGCAAAAGGCATTCAGGTACATGAAGAAGAAGAGCACATAGACAGCAATGGGAAAGCAATATGTGACCTTTTTTCTTCTGTGAAGGATTTTGGCGAATTCTACCCTCCATCAATGGTGATAGTATTTATTAACTTGTTTAATGGCTTTGTCTAGGGTAGTAATCTGTTCATCTCATTCCATAGCCTAGCCGTGATGTCTTCATTTTCTTGAAGTTTGTTATCATGCTGGACTTTGTCATGCATTCATCAGTTTCATGCATCTAAATTAGGGCCTAGTTCACAATGAAGTAGCCTGGTAACTTGCAAGTCTCCTTAATGTGATGTGTTATTGTTTAAGCTTATGCAGGTTTTTTTAGGAGAATGACATAGGCTTAAATAATAGGGGAAAACTCACCGTACATCGTGACCTTTTGAGAAGCGTCCAAATCCACTCCCACCTTTCGAATTGTCCAAATCCACTGCCAGCAGGGCACATACGCTGACGTGGACGGCGAAGGAAGTCATCCGATGTCACGTGACCGTCCACGTCAGCGAGGGCAATGGGGGAAAAAAAGATCAAACCCTCTCTCTTATTTTGCGATCTTCTCTCACTCTTATTTCTTGGAACTCGTAGAAAGGCCAAACCCTCTCTCTTATTCCCTCTCTCTAGGCGCTACTTTCTCTCTCTAGAAAGGCCAAACCCTCAATAACTCCATTGATCGATCGATCGATCCCCCGGTGGATGAGGAGAGGAAAATAGGGATCCGCTCCGATCTATTGTAGCCGGTAGGATACATACATCAATGGCGTTGTCATCTCTTCTCTGCCATCCATTGTCTTATTTTATCCACATCTCTTCTCAATTATTCCTTCTTTTTTTACCTCTTCATGTTAAAAAGGACTTATTTTCCTCGGGAAGTAAGATCGACTGATTGAAACATAAACAGATAGACAGATGAATCAGTATATAGGTGGATCAGTAGACATAGAGGGATGGATAGATAGATAGATAGAGAGAGAATACTTGACATGGATTTGGAGGTGTGAGAGGACATGAAAAGAAATATAAAGAGAGAGAGATCAATTTCCTTTGAATTTAGATAAGTTTATCTCATGAATATTTTCTAACCACACTTTATATAAGTCGAGCATTCTCAGTCATTTCTTAGTCATTTCTTTAGCTAGGTCTAATTTTTATGCTGTTCTTTTATTTGCTCGCAGCTCTGCTCCAAATTATCCGGACGGCCACTAGCGGCGGCACTGCCTAAGGGCGTGAGACAGAGATAAAAATACCAAGCTGCGAAAAACTACATATAAGGAAAAACCTACTAAATAAAAAAATACAGAGATAAGAAATAGAAGGAAAATGAAGAATATTAAATATTTCAAGATGCCGGAAACGCCGTTTTGAAACAAAACTCCTTTTAATAATTAAGGATCAATACAGATATCTTTAGGCATGGAAGAGAGAGAAGAGAGGAAACCCCCGAGGCATTCTATCAAACAGGTGGTGATCTACAACGATTAAGAGCCAGCACAAGCATAAACCATACCCAGATATCTTTGAACTAAGATCTCGAGGACCGACGCGAGGGTTTACCTTTATCTCTTGCTTAAACTCTCTGTTTGCTAAATATCAAACATTTCTAGCCTGTAGGATACATAGCTTCATCTACTCGATTAAATTATAAACAAAAAGACAACATCCCAAGACAAAATTCTTCAAATTCCTGACTAATAACGGCCAACCAGAGTAAAGTCTTCATCGTCAAGTACCTGAACATCCTTCTCACCCACAAAATACTCCCTCCCAAGATTGTTGAATATGTTGACAAATTCTATCCTCCTCACAGCAGTGATTAGTCTGACCTTCAGGCAAATATGGGGTCTTCACAGCAGTGATTAGTCTGAGCTTCTTTATATCGTCTGCTGATGTTCTGATTAAACAAAAACCATCCAGGTCATTAGAAACAGCAAGACAATAGACAGGAGGCAGGTATCTAAAGAACAAATTTCACAAAAAAAAGTGAGATTAGGACACAATGAACTTGGTACTGCTTTTAACGGTTATCATCAACCTTGGTAAATCCCGAGAGATATTTTTCTACTTCTTCCCATTCCCCACTCAACACCAAATCCTCAAAATATTTTGTATTGAAAAAGAATCCAGATTCTTGCTCCAATCTAATAAAAAATCATTAAAATCCATTGCATTTAGCAAAAATGGAAATTCATTAAAAAGCAGAAAAGAGAAAATTCTCACTTATGGACGCTATCCTTGAATTTCTCCTCGTCAAGGAACTACATTTTCTAAAATATTTTCGCGGCTAGGAACTTCAGTTTAAATAATCTTCACCTGCGAGTTGTGCACAGTGCATACCTGCAAGATGAATAATTTAAATTTTTTTATTTGGACGAAATAAAAGAAGAAAATTTTGGGGGAGAAAAAACATACCATAGCTTGAAAAGATATTCCCTGGCACAAGTCTAACCTGGACAGCTGGACTAGAGCTCTCCGGAGATGAAGAATTTCGCCTGATTTCTTCCAAAATTTTCTCCCTCACTTCTCCATTTTTCTCTCCCGGACTCCAACTAGGTTGCTTCTCTACCTGACATCGGCGATTCATCGGGAGACGGCGAAACGTGAATAATCCACTCGTAAAGGCGTCCAGCTGATACTTTTGTCTTTAACCCTTGTTATCTCACATGTTATCGACGTACCTGATCGGCCGATTCGTAGATCAACTAACGTTACAAATGAGTAAAAAAATCAGAAAACAAAAAAATCGGAAAAGTATATGAAAAACGAAAAATCGGAAAAACGAAAATGAAAAACGGAACGGAAATGAAATGAAAATGAACAACGGAACGAAATCGAAACCAAGAACGTACCTTCTTCTTCGGTTGTCCGAATTCTTCAGAAATGCAGGTCGAGAGTCGGGGAGAGAGAAAAAAGAGAGTCGTGGGGAGAGAGAGAAAAAATTCGTCGCCGATTCTTCTTCTTTTTCCCCCATTGCCCTCGCTGACGTGGACGGTCACGTGGCATCGGATGACTTCCTTCGCCGTCCACGTCAGCGTCTGTGCCCTGCTGGCAGTGGATTTGGACAATTCAAAAGGTGGGAGTGGATTTGGACGCTTCTCAAAAGGTCACGATGTATGGTGAGTTTTCCCTAAATAATAAAACATCGCACTAGTGACAAAACCATTTTTTAAATTCATTAATTTAAAAAATAAATGATGAATTGATTAGGATAATGATGAGTTAGGGTCGAATTCATAGAGAATTAAGAAAAAAAACTAGAGATATTCAAAATTTGATTAAATTAGATGATAAGTTAGGATAAAAAATTAAGGAAATTAGTTTTCTACAAAAGAAGACTCTAAAACCTTGAGTCAATCTCTTCAAATATCGAGGGTGGATGATCCCATCTTGATTAAACAATCATCTTCATGGACTTCATGTCATATCTAATATATGACGTTTTTGATATCCCGTGACTAAGGATTTATAAGTCATAATCAAAACACGATCATCCATCCACAAGATATCTTTGGTGTCTCAAGTCAAAGGACCACATACACAATCATGATATGAATCAACCTAATTGACAATTATGTATAATTACCATTAAGGGATTCATATGGATCAATTCAGTGAACTCTTTCTCCAAAGAGCACCCACTATCTATCCTTAGTGTTTCCATATCGATGGCTACAGGATCGGCTATATCCATCATATGAGTCGGATCAGATAGTATTATTCTTTCTAGATAATTCAATGTCCTTCTCGAATATCCCACGAATAGGAATATTTAAAACATATGTTTAAGGACTAATAATCACTATATTATGATATCATCATAATTCACTTATTACATATGCGCATCGACTTCATTGCAAACATTACACAGGAATGACAATGAATAAATTTTATTTCAATGAAAACAAACGAGATACATGAAAGTGGCATTGGCTTATAGGCCACATAATATCCATCACTAAACACCAATAAAAGTGTGTCATCTATGTTCTAGTACTTTTATGTTACCATGTACAAAATGATAGATAGTGAATAGCTTCATTACCCATAAGTATTCTTGAACAATTATTCAATAAATGAACTTTTTTTTCCTCTCAATCATCTAGGTGAGTGACGAGACGAGACCGCGAGGTCGTCGATTTCACACGGTCTCGTGTCAAAAATAATACCGAACTTACCAATTTGGGGAATTAAGAGAGAATTGAGGGGTATAATGGTAAATACAGGTTGAATCCACAGGGAATTTAGGTATTTTCGAGATATCTTTTAGAATTTGGTCAAATTGGACGATGAATTGAGGTGAGAAATTAGGGAAAATGGTGTTTTTGGAAAGAAGACTTCAAATCGATTCCACGGAATCAAGAATCGATGAATTTGGACTTAATTTCGCGGAGAAATCGAAATTTGAAGTGGAGAGAAATTTTCGGACGTTGAAATCGTGATTTTGGATGAAATTCTATGAAATTGAAATCTAAAACCTAATCTAAACGAAAATTAAAGATAATAGTAGGATAATTGAGGTAAAACCGCTTCCACTAAACCCGTTTAGCGATCAAAACGAGGTGATTAAGCCGATTAATCACCGAAATCATCAAAATCGTCACGCCGAGCTTCAAGCGTCGATTTCTCCCTCGATTTTCCACCAAATCTCGACTTCTACCCCTCCATGGATGCGGAATTGAGAGAGGAGGAGGAAGAACTCGAGAGAAACGAGTGAGAGAGGTGTCTAGACAGTCAATTTCATTGAAATCTCACTCGAATACATAGAACGACGACGAACTCGTCTTTTTATAGGGCGAAAAATCGTAACCGTCCGATCGATGTAACTGAGGCTTTATCAACGGTCGTGATGCATTTGTAACGGCGAACCGTTACGATTAAAGATGGATCGTACGATCTCGAACGGGACGCTCCCGGTGGATCTTGCAATATGCGTTATAAAAACGCGTGAAGGCTCATCCGTTAGATCGCGATCTAACGCTTGGAATGCGTTTGATCACGTGCGATCTGGACCGTTATAACGCTCCAAATAAGGCACGTGTTTGATCAATCTCCCGTGGTCCCGCCTCCACGCGATCAGCGTGCGTGATGTCGCCAAGTCGCGTAGATCATGACCGTTATAATCGTTTTAAATCCCACGTGTTTTGATCGCCGCCGGTGGACCACAGGCGCACGCGATCGACGCACCGTGTTCCTCGCCTCGCCCGATCCGACGCCGTGTGTAAGTCCACGTCACCTGAAAGGTAAGTAACGTGTGGGATTTAGTCCCACACGGAGAAAAATAAAAGAGCATGTCGGGTATATAATACCCGACATATAAAAGGGTTAATACCCTCCCCATCTAGGCGAGGCTGAAGAACTATTTTTCTTATATATAGTAATAAAATAATATATATGATATATACGCGCCACGTAGGCGCACTGCGCGGGTCCACGTGGCGCTGCCACGTGGCCTTGCGTGCCACGTCGCATCCACGCGGGCCCCGCGCCCATTTTTTTTATTATTTTATTTATTTTTTTTACTATTAAAAATCGAAAATAAAATCATAGAAAATTCGGAAAAATACAGAAAAATCCCTAAAAATTCTAAAAATCATATCTTTTAAAATACAACTCCAAATTAATCCAAATTTCTTTCATTGGATCTGAAATTTAATTATCTATCATTCTAAAAATTCAAAATATTTAAATAACAAGAGATTTAATTTATATTTCAAAAAAATACATTCATTTTTTTAAAAAGATTTTAACTTTAGAAAATTAAATGAATGTTCATAAAAAAATAATTTCTCTTATTATTTAACTTTAAAAACCATTCATAATCTCAAGTAAAGATGGGTTATAAAATTATTTATCATAAATTTATCATAATTAACCCTAATTTAGTGCATTTTGAGATTATGACATAAATATGCATAGAATGATAGAAATGCACTCAAAGTATGATAACATGCACATAAATGTAATGTTTTATGCCTTAAATTGCATTAATAATCATGTTTTATCATGTTAAGATTGCATGTTATCAGTGAGTAGTGACATCCATGTCTTCCTGAGCCTAGTACTTCAAAGTCATGAGAACATAAATGGTTTCAGCATTTAACCTTGACCTTTTAAAGGTGATAATCACTCTTCTAGAAGAATAAGGGCTCAATAAGGAGGCAGATGTTGTTAGGAGTTCCTTAGCTAATACTATGAGACGAGGAAATTTACATGTCCAATTTTGCGCCACTATTCAGTGTATCAATCCAACAAAAGGATCATCTAAATATCTATTCAACTCATCTCAAGGAGATGCATATAAGCTACTGCATTGAGTCTTAGGTGTCCAAAATGTAAGTTTCATTCTAGATGGTTTGCACATTATACTTGAGGAACATGCGGCGTCAACTTGCTTTTTACGCCTAAAGGTTGATTGAGTAGGTATTGCCTTCAAAACTTGAAGCACTTCATTTATATGTTAGCTTCATTCATGAATCTAACCCTGCAATGAATGCATAATCAATATTTCATCTCACAATGTGTGCATACTTCAAGAGCTTATTTCTCGTAACCATTTATTCTCTACATGGCATCCATGATTGATCAAAGAGCAGTCCTACTCTTTTGTAAAGAGGAATTGGCACTCTGAGTCATCAAAAAATGAGATAAAATCCTCAAATAGATTGTTATAAAATCTAAATCCATATTATGCAGAGATAAACATCAAGAGCTCAGCCCATCACAAATAAGATTCCTAGATATTCAAAAACATCTTTGAAATATCCCATTCCTTAAATGACGTGGAGAAAATTATGTTGTGCGTATTGGGATGAAAAACTGTTATTTGGTCTAGTTCTTCTCTCTTTTTCCAAGCATCTTCTAACATTTTATGCTTTTTCCACTAGTAGGGATAACATCAATATTATTTTCATTTGGCATTCCTAAGTCATGGCATAAGACTTGTAATATTTTTTCTTTAATGGTGATCGTAGAATTTCAATGACAAGTGGATAAAGCATGTTGAGAATCTTCACAAATGTTATTCCAATGTCTTTTTTAGCTACATATTGAAGAGCTCTAGTATTCTTTCAAACCCCCTTCAAGAGCAATGTTTTATTGTACAAAATATGATTAGAGTGTTATAGGCCTTGGTAAACCTTGCACATGTGCTCGTTAATGCTTTTTTTTCCCAACGATATGGTTTTTTTTACTAGCATTGTGCATTGTGATTTCACCAACATATAAAAAAATAATTGACATATTAAGTAAGTACTTAAAAACATAAAAAATATCTTTGAGAAATAAATATTAACTACCAACTATTTACTTTCCATGAAAATTTTACTCTTTTAGCATGTGCATGATGACCTTTGCCACATTTAGACTTATAGATTCATCTATCAACTCCTTCACACCTAATGTATGCAAGTAATGAATTTGACCTTGTTTAAGATCAAATATTTTACTTATTAGTCGATTTCATTCATACTTGAGATTTGAGAAGATTTAGTTGTGAAGAATAAATAGAAGAATGAGAAGATTTTTTATCTATATTCAATATCAAAGTCACAATTTATATTTTCAACAAAATCTAGTGGTATTTATAAAAACCACTTTGATTCTCTTTATAAGTTTAGATGGCATAAAATTATTGATCTAATGAAGAAAATTAGGTGGAAAAAGGATTTATATTTTGAAACATATTGATTTTTAAAGGTTAGGGATTTTTCTTTAAGTTTTGGGAATCTTTTGGGATTTATTTTGAAGAGAAAAGGGAAAAATAGTGAGCCTCATTGCAAAGATAACTTGGCACATAGCCAACGAGCCAGTGAAGCAGCATGCATCATGCATCTCTTCTTCAGCTTCTGTATCACACGCCTAGGTGGTGAACAAGTGGGGCATATTTCAATGCCTACAGGTCATAGGAGATATTAGTTTTCAGGGTGCCCTATGAGCTGAATTGACTTATCAAAATCGCTTCAGCTTTTAAAGAAGTTGAAATTCAAAATAATTTCAATTGGAGACTATCTTTTTAAATTGTTGTTTGCAATTGATGTAGCGACATCACAAGCATTGGATCACATGAATCAATGTAATCCATTGATCTTCACTTACTCCTGGAGGGGATACATGGCATGCACAAGAATGACTGTGAACCAAATCAAATAAGCGCCCTTGTTTGTTGTATCAACCGGATCTAATCCTAATCAAACTTCACTAAGAATGAGACATGTGACACACTGATAGTGTTCAAATATTGATCCAATGGGCACTTTTCAAATGATACTTCATCTTCATGGTGCAATATTTAGCCTACTACATGTTAGATGTACTGATCTGATGGCCAAGTAGGCTTCCAACATTTGCCCTTTATAAAGCACCTCTTACAAGCCCATGTGGCATGCTCAGGACCATTCATCAACACATTAATGCACGTTTAGATAGTTAAATTTTGATTCAACCACTTAAAGGTTTTTTGGCATTTTTTAGCAATTTTTTTTAGATCACGTGAGGGGACAGTCGCGTGATCTCAGCCCACACACCCCTTAAACCATCAATTCAATAGTGTAGACTTGAAACAGCCATTTAAGGTTCTTTCAAGCCTAAAACCATATAAATGGGTCTTCTCTTCCACTTCTATTATACTTGTTCTTGGCTAAAATTATTTTTTATCCCTATTAATAATTCTTTTGCATTTCTTACATGTTTTTGTGTGAGATTATATGCAATTAACATTGGTTGCCCTTGAAATGCATGAGGATTTCATGCTTGAACACAAATAGCAAATGTCTAAGAATTTTTGCATAAAACCTTTGATTTAGTGACATAAGGTCATCTTTGCAACATCTTTGCATTAGTAATCAACTTTCTCATGTATTTCAAGTGAGCTTAGGGTGATATATAGAGTAGGGGTAGGATTTTGAGTGTATGTCTGAAAATTTCACCACGATTCTCTCTCATGTTTCCGATGTTCTTTCTTCTACATCTCCTTTATTTCAACCCTGATTGACGTCCAGTTTTTTTTTTTGGATTCATTTCTTCTCCTTCTTTCTAAATCCAAATCTATGGATCTCCCCAGAGTCAAGGTCTATCAACGTCACTCTATAAGCAATACCGCCCCATTATGTACTAAATGATCTGAAACCTCTATAATAATAGGAAGGGACTTATACCCTTCTAGGGAATAAGGCTCCACTATCTCTATTTTCTCATTTAATTTTGTCCTTTGACTTGACTAAATTCAAATGTGTTTTTGTCTCTCATTATTATTAAATGAATTCCATGTGGATTCAACTTGTATTCACCATTTCACTTGTTTTTAATTATTTATATAGTTGATTCTGTTTTATTTTTTGTGTAAAATTGTGACTTCATAAGTGCATAAGGCACAGGTCGAAGTAGTTGTACAATGCCACCCTTTTCATCTATGAAATTTTCATTGATAGCTTGTAATGTTGTTTTCAAAATATGGAGATTCACATCAAGTTCTACATAGTACAAGAGAAATTTTGAATATTTTTGCTCATAAAAAATGTGAAGGGAATATCCATGCAGATAAATAATGGACCACCCATTCCTTACATTGCATGGGTGTTCATCCTATGTACTTATTTTCACACATTTTTTTTCAAGAAAAAAAAAGATAGGAGCGGAAGGCTGGTCATCAAATGGTTTATGGTGTAGGTAAATTAAAGGGTGTTCTCTCACTGTATGCCTCCAAAACTTGTTCATACCACTAGTCTTGTCTTTTTTTAATCATCCCTTCTTTGAGGCCATATCATCTTCACAAATATTGAAGAACAATATATGTTTTCACCACAAGTAAAATATTTTCTCATTTTTTAAGTCCTCTTCAATTTCATAGTGCTAGCATTTTCATGGGCACTTGATTGACTTGTAACTTTGACATTCAATGCAATCTATATCACCTTCACAAATATTCAAGAACAACATATGTTTTCACCACCAGTAAAATATTTTGTCATTTTTTAAGTCCTCTTCAATTTCATAGTACCAGAATTTTCATGAGCACTTGATTGACTTGTAACTTTGACATTCAATGCAATATATAGTAGTTAGAAATAAAGGGTATATTTAATAACGATTGAAACATACATAATTCAATTAAAATGCATAGATATATATTTTAAAAAATATAACTAATTTAAAAATAAAGAAAACATATTTATTAGTGTCCATTGAGAGTGGTAGTTTTTTGAGTTCACATAGCTTTTAGCTCTTCCCACCAAAGTTGAAAATGGCATAGATTGAAAATTATGAAGAGATGAAATCTTATGATATTTTTTTTTCTTTATTTAATACAGACATAAAAAATCCCTCAATATTTAATATTGAATAAACTTGAACTAATTTCTTTTTTCAAAGAATAGAGAAGCCTTTGAGAAATCTTTTATTACACATTACTACATTTCTCAAAGGCTTATCTATTATTTGAAAATAATAATGAATTTTGAATTTATTCAAGATTAAATATTTAGATATTTTTTAGAACTGTGTTAAATAAAGAAAAAAATATAAGATTTATCTCTTCATAATTTTCAAGTTATGACATTATCAACTTTGGTAAGAAGAGCTAAAATTTATGTGAACTTATAAAGGCTTCATTCATCAAATCTTAGGATTTCTCAAAGGCTTTGGAATTAAATTTCATAAGGTATACCTATATGAACCTAGAAAAATCATAAGTAAAAGTGATAAAATAGGAGCTGCCTCTTCTTTTTTGAAAGGACATCAAGTTGCATACATCACAATGTATTAACTTCATGATGCCCTTAGTGATAACATGCTAATTAGGCATGATAATACATGA
>CM044112.1:16803434-16864708 GCA_024174645.1 Lemna minuta
GGAAACGCTTCCACCGTTTATCTCAAGATGAACGGCTGGATTATTGTCTGAAAGGTTCTAGGGACGAGTCAAGGCCTGCAGTGGAAGGACGGCGCGAAACATCGACAGGTTGCATACAGGCGGGTTATCCATATCTACAGCGAGAGTGAAAGGGGAGGTTAGATCTGGGCAGCCTCGTTTCAGAAGGCAACAAAATAGTCCGTCAGGAATGACTCTACTAGATCCACGCTCCAGCCTTCGAGACGACACGAAAAAATTTTTCTCTGGTGAGAGTGACGCCATCCGACAGCCGGGGAATCCATGACGAGACGATACCCCTGCTCAAATCTCAAAGCCGGGTGATATGAGCGAAATTATGGTATACCGACCTCTCATTTGATCTCGTGCGGTGACGTGAAGTGAAGTGGAGGATGAGAAGATGCGATCACGCAGCAGGGAAATGGCGGAGGGCATCAATAAGATCGATAAGCGCCGTGGGAAAAGGAAACGTGGGCCCTCCCGCTCTGTCTCTGGAATCTAAAATGATGCAAAGATGGATCGTAGGGACAAAAGAAAGAAGAGAAAGTCGTCCATTAGCGCATAATGCGTAAGCAGTGAGATCATTTGTGCGGCTTCTCGCGGAATCGAGAGCCGCTCTCTTTTCCGACCAACCCGTGTAGCGTAATCGTTGGTCTTATAAAAAATATCCAGAGGAGATCACGAAAAGAGCGGCGGCGGCGGCAGCCGCGTCTGCTACTGCAGCTGGTCAATACTGTCCGTTAGATCATCGGCCTTTAACGAATGGACTGTAAGATAGGCCAGCGGAAAAGCAGAGCAGTACGTGAACCCGTGAACCTGTTCGTAAAAAAGTTACTCCTTACCTCGTTGTTATCTCCTTTTCTGTATGAGATATCTTCCACGACCGTGTGATATCCCCCAAGTCTTAAAACGGACCAGTGACCGATGATCGCCATCGATGGGATGAGAGAGAAACAGAGCAGCTCAGGAGTCAGGACTCTTCCAGCGATAGTAGCCTCAGTGGGCCACCCGAATTGCCTAAAGAGGAAGTTTGTACAGGAGGAATGAATTACCTGTGTGCGGCTCCTTCGAGCATTTCCTGACCAACCAAAACCCCGCTATTGGAGATCAGCTAATGCACTGAAGAGCATGCTTCCAGACCTTTCCTATCCATCGACGGTCTATAAATAGGCTTTCCCATTTGAGCAAGTCACGGAGCCATGAAGGGCTGAGTTAGAGAGAGAGAGAGCAATGAGAGAGAGTGTGTGATGCTTGCTGTTTTACACGGTGCAAGGGTCCTCGCCTGAAGAGGCAGAGAGAGGAATGCAGCCAAGGATGACTTGCCGGCGTCGTCACGGAGGAATCCTCCTGCAGACGAGAGATGACTATTGTCTATGTGCCGGCGGGTTGTCCTTGGCTACATTTTTACCTCTTCCTCTCACGCTAGGGCCTTGCTCCCTTCAAAGCCGGCGCTTGCTCCCTTCAAATCGAGGTCTTTCTTTTTCCCGCTTACCTCTTCTGCTCCTGCTCGTACTATGCCTGACCCATGCATGCATTCACGCACTATTCAATTTTTCTCACGTAAAAAAAACAGAATCATAAAACGGAAGCAGAAATTTTGTTCCTCATGCTCTCCTTTTCAACGCCGTGGTTGTTCCCGCGTTGATCTTAACCTTTTCGCCATGCTTTTAGGCGCTTAATGACGTCGTTTTTTGTTACGGAGTCACCCGCTATGTTTTTCCATGGTTCATGTTTTGTCTGAACAAATCTCAGCATCAATTTTCGTTCACAATTGGGAAGGAAAATCGTATTAACGTAGAAGGTTAATATGATCTCAAATTGAAATTCTAAAATCTGCATGTGCTCTTGTTCTTGAATTCTTTTCATCATTTTCAATTTTTTCCCTTCCTCAGTGTAAAACAGAGGCTACAGGACAACTCGCAGGTCTGAAGACACGCACACACACCGTCGCTCCCACATTATCTTCTCAATTGCTATCGTTTCGTCATACTATTTCGCCCTAACCACACTTTCTATTCTTCTATCTTCCGATCTTTCATTCCATGGCTTGTTGCTCCTCAATAGAGCCTTTTGATATCGCAACTATTTATGATATGAGTAAAGTGTTGTAAAAATATCGCTTCAAATATGAATGAAATACTCCAGATATAAGTGAATAATATATATCTATATATATTCTTTACATATAGATTTTTACTTATATCCACTCACATATTCTTGATATATGGGTCTGTGTGTTTCTTTTGTAAATGTATCTCGACTATCTATCTATTATTCACTTATATTTGAAGAATACACATGGATTGTTATAAATAGATTTAAGAATGTATAAATAGACTGGAATGTCTAGATTAGGATCAAATTTTGGATGCTATATTTCAATCCATGGATGGATTCTAAAAATATATATAAATGGGTAGAATATATATTCTATGATGCAGCATGAAATGGTGATGCCTATAGTGGTGGGATCCAAACAACATGAGGGATGAAACAAGTGTGTCACAGTTTTGATGTCAACTCAATACCCCGATCTAGATGAAGGATGTGAGATGAACAAGGTCTACCTGGTGTCATGGGATAATTCTCAGCTCCACGCCTGTGCATAGATGACGGGGTGCATGGTGCTCACCTAACTCTAATCCTATCATCTATCCCATGAAGGTGGAGTACATACATTTCATTACCTTTGGTGTCAACAGAGGCAAAGGGTGATAATGGGTGTTTATATGCATTTTATGTGAACAAGTATACCATCATTAAGTGATTTTAATGCATAATTTATTTTATTATAATGCATATTATCATCTTCTTTTTTACATTTTCATAAATCCCTTGCCATTTTACCCAAATTCTCAAAATGGCACTTTTAAGGTTAATTTTATGCAAATAATACATTTGATGTTGTCTAAGATAAATATCTTTCTCATTTACTCTATTTTATTGACTTTTGAGATTTTTGAAGATTTAGTTTATAAGAGTAAAGCATGAGAAGATTTCAACCTAGACGCAATCTCTAAGTTGTGTACTATTTATGGAGATTTTCACAAGCCAAGATCCAATTCAGATCTTTGCATAAACCTCATTGGCGAGCCTATCCTAGGCCATGTGATGCTCAATCCGCTTCAATCATAATCTTTGCTTGGTCCTTTCTCCACGACAAGATTGAGCATAAAAAATGTTCCTCCTTGGGCCTTGAACTCCTTTCCCTTTCCTTCTAGTAGCCTAATGGTAAGAGAGAGCCAGAGAGAATGAAGGTTTTTATAGGTGTGTTCCTATGGTTTTAGTATAAAGAGGGGTAAAAGAGTCCAATTATTAAAATCATTTTTTTTCTTGATTGATTTTTAAATCCAAAGATGTTGATAAAGGGTTGAAAGATGAATCTAGCTCTTAAATTTCAGCAAAAAAATCTATCTAGATCATGAGATATCATGATTATAATTTAGAAAAATCTTAGTTGTTTGATTGAGATTGTGCATTTGAGCATGCTGTGTGACAGCCTTTATAAGTGTAGAGGGAATTTTTTAAGAAAATTTTACTTTAAGAAGTAGAGAGATCTTTATGGTTAAAATATACTAAAAATTGGAAAAAATCCCTAAATATTCTAGAAAAATTCATAAACTTAGAAACTCAATATCTCACAAAATATAATTCCTTTTTCCAATTTTTTTTCTATTATATCAAGAATTTAATTCTTTATCTTTTTATTGATAAATTTCTAAAATCATAAAAAAATTAAGGGATACTTAATAAATTAAGTTTGGCCTAACCTCCTTAAAAATAAGGAGGTTGAACTAACTTTCAGTTCCTCAATAATTGTAGATCATCATAAAAGGCTAAGGATAATCCTTTTATCGAATTCAAACTTTATTTACTACTTATTTCATGACAATAGGGTTGACTTGGTTTTAACATTTGGTAGAGAGTTGTTTCCTCTTCTCTCTCATCATCATTTGTATCCATACTCTTCTACTCACGTGCCTATGTCCTTACATTCATATAACTCATAGAAAATGTGAGAATTTAAACACTTGACTTTGAAAGAGTTACATGGGGTTAGTCTCATGATATTAGCAGTTAAAAATCATGATGCATGGTAGGAAATATTCATGTTTTTTACTTAATTAGCACTAAATATATGCAAGTTGAGTATATGAGTATAATGAAATGATGAATAAAAAAATATCTTTGAAAACATGATAATGTGCTTTATATTATTAAAAATTATGCATTAAAATTCATTTATAATGATAAAAATGAATGCATCAATGATATGTTATCACAAAGACAATATCAATGGAAGCATCATCTACTTCACTAATGAAGGTGACTAACTTGACATGCGAGTTAATTGTAGATCATATCAAGGCACAATGGAAAACAACAAGACTAGTGGATAGCCCACAACCGCCATGAGAATTAATCAAGGGTAGGATCAAAGCTCATTGGTGTACCCAAAGACATTGGTGGCCTTTTTGATGATTTTCTCTAATTTTTGTTCCCAAAATTTTTGGGCCTAAAAATATGGCTGAGCTGCATTTTGGAAGAAGGGATGAACATTTGGGATTCATCTTGCCATGCAATGACCAAAGAGAAGGATCCACCCTCCCCTCTCATTGTTGGATTTGTGATGTTCTTTGTGAAGCATTGACATGCTGTGACCGGAAGTAAAGACTACCACTATACTCATTGATGAATGCAAAATGCAAGATTATTTAACAAATTTTTAAGTCACACATTAATGCATAAACAATAAAATCAAATCCACTCCAAAAATAATTAAAAAAAGAAAATGATGAAATACAGGTTGAATAGACATGGAATAGGATTGATGATGAAAAGAGATGAAAATTCATTTGAATTTGGCCAAATTAGAGGACAAAAGTACTGGAAAAATGAAGGTAGTAGAAGATTTAAAAAGAAGGAGAAGAAATGAATCCAATGAAACTAAATCTAGTGTCAATAAAGTTGAAATATAAAAGATATCAAAGAAAGAACATCACAATTTTAAGGGAGAGAATCATGGAAAACCCGTTAGACATACACTAGAAATCCTAGTCCTACTCCTAACACAACCCTAATTTTACCTTTAATACATGAGAAGGTCGATTACTAACTAGAGGCAACACAAAGATGAACCTATGTTGCTAGATCAAAGGCTTTAGATAACGATTATTTAGTGGAAGCTATTGGCCTTTAAGTATGAATTCCTCATGCATTTCAATGGCAACTAATGATAATTCTACAAGATCATGAAAGAAATACAAAATCAACTGTTTTGAGTGAAAGAAAAAAAATTTTGGCCATGAACAAGGCCTCAAGAGTTCAAGCACAAGAAGAAATGGTGATGAATACCTTTTTATTGGCATTGAGGATTGCCATGGGTTAGATTGCACCAAATCAATGCTCACAAATAAAAAAACCCAAAAAATAGCCTTTAAAATTAAATTTTCTTTAACTCTAGTAGCTTTGACATCATGTGCACGTGAATCTCTCACTCTCGCCCTTGCCACACATTAATCCATTGCTACTTCCATCTATTCTTATCATTTTGTCATCGTGTCATCTCCATTTTTCATCTCTTTTAATCTTATTCTCTCATCTCTTTTGTAATTTCTATCTTAATTCTGGGATAAACTCAAATTTATCACTTACACTCAGCTCCACATGTTCTATTCTCACTCGTGCATATTCCTTCACCCTTGTCTTTATTTTGAATAGATAAGCTCATTGATTTAGCTCCCTATGGATTCGACCCGTACTGCCTCTATGCTAAGTAAGGAATTATATTTGTATTGCATGAAATCAACACATAACAACAACGAAAAATGGACACAATCAATATCATTAGTTTGGCATGGCCTCCGGTGGTGCCATGTTTTCTACACCAAGGTTAATAGAATCCCTAGCATAGTCTTTATAGCAAGGGTCTGATTATGGTCAATGTCTAAAGATGTAGGTGTGCTCTCCACCAAAACTGGTATAGTTGATTGCATCAATGGTTGAGCACACATCTGTGCTCCACCACTCTAAACTATGCAAACATAAAATGATAAACATAATGCATAGTTAAACTATCATATCTTTTTGAAGTATGGATATTTATGTTTTTAATGTTATTTTATATTTTTGAATTTATTGAGTTGCAATGGTGTAATTTGTAAAATGTGTCACTATACATAGGGTTAGGCCAGTCCAATTTCATAATGGGTATCGTCGTTGCTGCACATATATAAATATTAGGGGAAGGGCACACAATATCCTTATTAATTAGAATAAATCAAGGTTTTCTCATTGATGGCAAGAAAGGGTATAATGAGATGCAAATATCAAGAAATCCGCATCAACATCGTTTGATTGAGTACAACAAATCGCATCCCCATAATCACTAATGATGATTGTGCCACACATGCACCATGTTACATATGCACATGTCGCCAAATGGCGACATGCAAGGCTGCAGGCCACATCAGCTGCCACATCAGCGCACACTTAAAAACCTTTTTAATGTTTTCATTAACATAAATTTGAAAATAAATTCAGATAAAAATTCAGAAAAATTCAGAAAAAATCTCTAAAATTTTTGAAAACTCACAACTTCGTAATACAACTCCCTTTTAATCTAATTTTTTTGTTTGATAAAAAAATTAAATAATCTATTATTATATAAATTTTAATTTAAGAAATAACAAGAGAATAAATTTTCCACTCAAACGTACATATCTTCTTTTAACAATAAAGCTATAAAACAAGATTGGTGTTTATATATAAAAATTATTCTCTCATAGTATTTGTATTTAAAAATCGTCTTTCATTTATGCGTGATTATCTCTTAAAAATAATATGTATTGAGATTTTTGATGTAAATTGTATAGAATGATGAAGATGTTCCCAAAATATGATATCATGCATAAGAATGGAATAATTTGTGCCTTAAAATGCACTAATAATCATGTAATTTAAAGTGTAAATTGTATGTTATCATGGGGATGTGCAAATATCAGTTTATTCATAGGATTTTTGGTCAAATCATGCAAAGATTCACCAAGATTTTATCCATCTTGATTCAATTATGAGATTAGAGGAATTTTTCTATATCTATTTTACACACTCTATGGGTGAGCTGTCCAAGAATCATTTACAATTGTTATAGAGGATAAATTGACTTTTGGTGAAATTTTATCCAAAGAGTCATCTAAGATTTGAATGGAATCAATTTTAAAGGAAGGATTCTAAATTCATGCGGCTTGGAAAATTCTATTCTTGTCTAGCCCCTTATCAAGTCATTCTTTAGAAAAATTTACATCAAAGGAGGGTGATGTCACTAATAAAAATACTAATCTTATTATTGAAATTGCATCATATGATTCTAAGTGGCTTATATAGTTGACCAAATTGGTGAAAGAGGCATGTTTACCCGTCTTTCTATGTAGTTTTTACTTTAAGATAATATTCAAACCATGAAGCTCGGTGGTGGCGTACGACATCCACCGCCGCCTCCCTCCTTTGCCGAACCTCTATCTCCTCCTTCGCAACCCACTCAACCCCGTCTCCCTCTGCTGGTCCTCATCCTCCACGCTCCTCTCCCTTCTCCATCCTAAGATCCCTCACTTCCCCTCCGGCAACCCTCCCCGCAACTGCCGCGTCACCCGCCCGTTTCCTCTCTATGAACCGACGAGTGCCCCTCCCTCAGACGAGTGCCTCCCTTCCTCTTCCCAAATTTCCTCACGCCCATCGATCGCTCTCCCTCACCAGTTCTCCTAGTTTGGAATCCAACTTCTTGCAATTTCACCTCGCCTTCCATCTCCCGTTGCCCAGCCCCGTCGCCCAGATTCCGTCGCTCCCACAAGTAGCGACTCTCTCCCGATTCCTGTAATCCCCTCCATCAACGTCATCGCCTTCACCTATTCCAGGAAATTCCGTTGTTGCCATCATTCCCTTCCCTACCGATTGAGATTCTCGCACCTCTTCTTCTTTCCCGTGATCCGGAAATCCTCTTCCCGTCACCTCATCCGAAAATCCTCCCTGCCATTGCTCCGTCATCCGCCGTATCATCCCCCAGGAGCATCCCATCATTCCCCCTTTGCAGAAATTCAGATCCTCGCCAGCTGAAATTCCCGTGGCACATCCACTCCCCGTCTCAAAATTCATCTTCCCTCACTCGTCGTCCATCCTCTTCCCCCTCCAGAAAGTTCATCTTCCAGCACTCCAGCATTTCCCAAGTCCTCCCATATTCTCGACTTCACCGACCCACCCAACGCCCCATTGTCAACGCTTATGCTCAAGTGCCTTATAAATTGAGATGTTCTCTGAATTTGTAAAGCATTCAAGAGAAATTCAATCAAATTGAAAGGCTTAGACACCAAATCTCTTGAATCTCTTGATCCTAATCTCTTCTAGACTCATTTCCGCATCCACGGAGTGCTTAAGATCAAGATTTGGACGAACGACGAAGAAAAAATCGATGCTTGAACTCCACAATCGTGATTTTCTGATTTTTGATGAAAAGCCTTGATTCCGTCGATTAATTGGATTAATTCGATCGCAATCTTGGGTTAGGGATCATGTTTTATCCTAATATATTGTCTATTACCATTTAATTTCAGTTTAGATTAGAAATTTGAAGTTAATTTGTTTCTATTTTCAGTTATTTCGTGATTTTGATTTTTGGAAGTGACCCCTCACTTTGATATTCAATTTCTTCGCGAAATCAAAGTCAAATTTGATGATTTTTGATTATGTGGAATCGTCTTGATGTTCTCTTTCATAAAATATCATTTTTCCCCAATTTCGATCATCGATTCATCGTCCGATTTGATCAAATTCAAAGAGATTATCGAAATTTCCCTAATTTCCTGTGGATTCGACCCATATTTACCATTATACCCCTCAATTCGAGATATTTTACTTTAAATTGGAAAGTTTGGACTTTATTTTGACACAAGACCGTATGCAATTGACGACCTTGCGGTCTCGATCCATTAGACCACGTACACAACCATGACATGAATCAAACCTGATTGACAATTTGGCATAATAGCATTCAGGGATTCATACAGATCAATTCAATGAACTCTTTCTCCAAAGAGCACCCGCTATCTTTCCTTGGTGTCTCAATACCGATGGCCATAGGATCAGCCATACTCATCATATGAGTCAGATTAGATAGTGCTATTCTTTTCAGATAATTCGATGTCCTTCTCGAATATCCCACGAATAGGAATATTTAGAACATATGTTTAAAGACCAGTGATCACTGTATTATGATCTCATCATAATTCACTTGATCATTGCATATGTTCATGGACTTTATTGAAAACATCACAGAAGAATGACAAATGAATAAAAGTTCCCTTTTAATGAATATAAATGAAAGATGAAAGTGTTATTGGCTTGCAGGCCACATAATATCCATCAGAGGGGACTCTAGATTAAACCATGTCGCCTCATTAGATCTAATGCTCCTAAGTGCATCACATCCCGTGGAAGATAAAAAACAGAAAGACAAGTTTAAAATCATATAGATTATTAATAATGCAATCCAAACAAGTGTTGTATGTAGATTTCCGGGCTTCGTGATAACTAATGACATGTGGCCAAGTCAACGTGCACTTATAAAACATAAGAAAATTAATGTATGTGATAACATGCATATTTAACTTAAATTCTTACCTCATTTAACCAATTTTCATGCTTATTTTATGTAATTATGATGCATGTTATCATAGTTTTTATGAATTTTCTCCATTGGTATGCCATTTTACTAAAGTCCATGTTTATGCATTATTTAGGGTTAATTATGTGATCTATGAATGTTTAATCTTTTACAAGTTTAAATAAATAGAAAGTTATTACCTTACTTTGACTTTTGTAGATGATTAGAAGATTTAATTTTAAGAAGAGAATGTTAGATGAATTAAAATAAACTTCATAAGAAATTGTCTATGTTTATTTTAAATTCATATATTATGATTCTTTTAATTTGTATTTCTAGATGCCATAATATTATAGATGAAGAAATTTGTGATCCAATGGAGAAAATTTGAATTAAAAAGGAGTTATATTTTTAAAGTTATTGATTTTTTGAATATCCTGGATTTTTTTCAGATTTTATTTGATTTATTTCCTTATTTAAAATTGCAAAAGGGGGTTAATTTTCGCAGGACTTGCGGAGCTGACGTGGCGCGCGAGACCCGCGCGGATGTGACGTGGCACGCAAGGCCACGCGGCAGAGCCACGCGACCACGGGGGGAGCTTAGGTGGCTCGAGTGGATGCAGACGCGTGGCAGGGGCCACACGAGTTCACGCGGATGCCCAAGGGGGCGCCACGTGGCGAGTGAAGGCTGACATTTGAAGGGCCCATGGGTTAGTGGGCCCTGGTAATAGGATTGGGGCGGTAACGCATTTGCGTTACACCGCCCCACCCTTTATACTCACCGTGCTCTTCTTTTTCTTCCGTGTGGGACTATGTTCCCGCGGATTCTTACCTTTTGCAGGACACCTGGCAGCACCGTAGATGTTGGATACACGCACATCAATCAAATCGCGTTGATACGATGGACTCGAAGTCCACACGATCATCGCTCAAGACAGGTGCGTTAAAAGGGCATTTAAGTGAAACGATCGACGACTCACCTTGCACCACGTGGCTTCATCAGAAGGTTGCGATTCATCGCGATTTTGGCGCATCATGGGGAGACGCGTTGATGCATCGCGATGGTCCAATCGAAGATCAAACGACTTGGATTAAAGGAAATCGTTGACCCTACGATGTGGCATCGTGTCTACAATTGGCACGAGAGGTGGACGAATCAGAACGCTCCAATCAAGATCGAATGGGCGGTTTACGTAGAATTGTGGGATTGTGGTCCACGATCATCAAGTGATCATGGCCATCCATCGGTCTTCACCGAATCGGACGGTCCGCAATTTTCGCTGACATTCTCCTATAAAATGGTGTTCTCTCCCTTTGTAAACTCAACTCTTGATTGAATCGTGAAGAAATTAAGCAATTTTGTAGCAAATCCTCCTGCGTCCTAGACTCAATTCTCATTGAATTGAGGCAGGATTGATAGCGAATCGTTGCTTGAATCGATCGCATTCTCCCCTTGAACGCCGAACGTACACGAGGAAGAAACCAAGCTAATCCTCTTCAATCACCGTGAATTGAAGCCAAATTCTTGCGTCAATGGGGTTAGCAATGAGAATGGATTGCTCCTCTTGCAAAAATTTGTATTTAGATTAGATTTAAGAGGTTAATTTCACTTTAAAATTCGTTTGTTCTTCATTTTTGCCCAAATTTAGTCCAAATTTTTTTTGATTTTGAAATAAGGATATCTCTCTGATCTTAGCTCCGAATCACTTGATTCCAGTTTCATTAGATTCTTTGTTTCATCAGCTTTATGTGGATAAATTCGTGAAATTCTATGATCATTTGACCCCTCAATTTAACATTTGACCAACCAATGTTCATTTTCAATCCGAATTTGGGCGTTGACTTGCTGAATCAATTACTCTTAAAATATAAATTAGAATTTGACAATTTTGGTCTTTATTGGAATCCTCTAGTTGTTAGCTTTCTATTGATATATCAATTGTAATATTTGGACATCATTTGGTTAGTCAATTTAAAGATTTACATCGAAGTGTTCATTTCGGGATTTTTCTGATCTTTGATTTTCAATAATTCATAGTAAATCTAATTTTTATCGAAAAATCATAAATTTTATATCAAAAAATTCCATTTTCTCTCTAGTTTCTGAATATATAATTTTCATAATATTTTAAGCTCTTTTTGATCTCTGATTTTCAGAAAGTCAACTATTGGTCAAAATCAATGCTTTGACCTTGACTTTTGACATTTCTTCTAAAAATCGGTTTTCTTAAGTCTTAAAATATCGTATCTCATATATTTAGGTCATATCTATTGATTATATATCATTATCACTTCTTGAAAACCCTAAGTAAACCTAAGTTTGACGAAGTCAACTCTACAATAAAAGTCAACCGTGCTCTCTGTCGATCGACCCGATACTTACACTTTACTTGATTTTATATCTTTGTCATTGTGAGTTCGCAATTATAAATTTTTTTATACCAACGTTTGTGTAGTTTAACGACCGCATAAATTGCTTCGTCAGTATGCTATTTAAAAATTTAAGAAAAATCTTTAATAAAATTTATTAAATTTATAAAATTCATATCTTTCAAACTGCAACTCCTTTTTAATCAAAATTTTTTCCACTAACTCAGAAACTAAATAGTTTGGCATTCTATGCCATTTTGATTTAAGAAATAATAAGAATATAAAAAAAGTACTTCTACCATTTGTTTAATTCATTTTAAAAGCAAAAGTAGATCATTTTCAAGGTCCACTTAAATTTTTCTCTTATTATGTTCTTTATGATTCAAATTAGTATTCATATAAATCATTAAAATTAAAAATCTCAAGATTAAAAGATATAAAGTTGAGGCTAATAAAATATTTTTAATTTTTGAAAAGACAAACTTATGAATTTTGAAGAATTAGCCTTAAAATAAAGTAATTTTGAGGCGTAAAGATAAATGGCATATAATTCATAAAAAATATAATCAAATTTCATAACATGTATCATAAATTTTTGAATTTTCTCTTCAAATGTAATAATATTCATTTAATTACAAGCATATATTACATTTTAGTAACCATCAAAGAACATATCCAAATTAGAGGTATAAGTGTGATAACATACAATCTTAACATGATAAAACATGATTCTTAATGCAAAATAAGGCATAAAACATTCCATTTATATGCATGTGATCATACTTTGAGTGCATTTCTATCATTCCATGCAATTTTATGTTATAATCTCAAACTACGTTAATTTAGGGTTAATTATGATGAATTAAATATTAAAGATTTTATAACCTATCTTTACTTGAGATTATAAGTGGTTTTTAAAGTTAAATAATAAGAGAAATGATTTTTATGAACATTCAGTTAATTTTCTAAAGTTAAAATCTTAAAGAAATGAATGTATTTTTGAAATAAGAATTAAATCTCTTGTTATTTAAATAATTTCACTTTTTAGAATGATAGATAATTAAATTTCAGATGAAATGAAAGAAATTTGGATTAATTTGGAGTTATATTTTGAAAGTTATGATATTTACAAAATTTAGGGATTTTTTTGAGAGTTTTCCGATTTTATTTTCAATTTAAAACATTTAAAATAATTAAAAAAATGATAAAAAGGGGGATGATTTTTCGCGCGAGTCCCACGTGGGTGCGACGTGGCACGCAAGGCCACGTGGCAGAGCCATGCGGGCCCACGCGAGCGCCTGCGTGGCGCGGAGGTGACACGTGGCCAATATTTATATTTATGTTATATAGTTTATAATATATAGCCTTCCGCTTATCGGAAGGGATTTATCAACCCTCAAAATCGTCACATCTTATAAACTGAATAGTTGTCTTTAATATTTCCCGTGTGGGACTAAGTCCCACACAATTGTTTTAATTGCAGGCCACATGGAGCAGCGTTAGGGGTCGGATCGGCGGTGCCTTGGAAATCCGTGCGTCGTTCGCGTGGACGCGCGGACCACCGATCAATCATCGTGCACATGCCTTTTAAATAGAGTTATAACGGCCACGATTTCACGCGATCAAACGCATCTGAAGCGTTAGATCGCGATCCAACGGACGCATTTTCACGCGTTTTATAATGCATATTGCGAAGATTAAATCCGGAGCGTCCATTCAAGATTAGAAGGCCGAAATCCAATCATAACGGTTCGCCGTTACGCATTCATCTGGACCGTTGATGGAGCTTAAAATGCACCGATCGGACGGTTACGCCCAATTTGCCTATAAAACAATGTGTTCTTCAATTTTCTAAGACATTCTTGGATGATTTCGCTTAATCGACCCATCTAAACCCTTCAATCCTTGAATCTCTCACTTCTTATCTCTTCTAGACTCGATTCCGCGTCCATGGAGTGATTAAAAGTTAGATTTCATTGATCGATCAATGAGAATTTGTCTCTTGAACACCGATGTTCACGTTTGAATTCGCGGAATGA
Source organism: Lemna minuta (assembly GCA_024174645.1). NCBI lineage: Eukaryota > Viridiplantae > Streptophyta > Magnoliopsida > Alismatales > Araceae > Lemna > Lemna minuta. Next base: position 16,817,517 of record CM044112.1, read on the forward strand.
ATAGCCGTCGATCCGGCGATGACTTGGATCGATTCGATCGTTATCTTGGGTTAGAAAATCATGTTTTCCTCTAATCTATCATCATGTATCATCAATTTGTAATTTAGAATCGTAATTTAGCTTAATTTAGTCTTTAATTTTGGTTTATGTTCTTCCAATTTTCGGAAATTTCATCTCACTTCACTCTTTGATTTCTCCGCGATTACTAATCTAAATCGAGTGATTTTTGATTCCGTGGATACATCTTTGAGTTATCTTTATAATTCTACCATTTTCCCTAATTTCTCATCTGAATTCATCGTCCAATTTGATCAATTTCTAAAAGATCTCTCGAAAATACCTTAATTCCCTGTGGATTCGATCCTTATTACCATTATACCCCTCTATTTGTTATTAAATTCTTAAATTGGGAAATTCAGTATTATTTTTGACACAAGACCGTGTGAAATCAATGACATCGCCATCTCGTCTCATCAATGTCTTGGTAGTACCAAAGGAAAAGTGTTTTCTTGCCCAAAGGACTAATAAGGAAAAATATTGGTGTGATCATTGCGCGATCAAAGGGGCATGTACAAGGTAGGTGTTAGAAATTACATGGTATATCCTCATATATAAGTCAAGGATTGATAAAATGTCTTTAATTCTTTTACTTTTCTCATTATTAACAGATTTAAGGTATAGTTCTTGATAATATGATGCACGTTATCATGTTTTTATGAGATTTTTTGCATTCATCATGTCATTCCATTCATAAAATTAATTTATATCTATTTTGTGCACATTAGTTATAAAGACGACAATTTCCTATCATGTATCATTTGTATTGCATATATCATGAGAAAAATCTTGTTTAACCTCTCTGAAGTCGAGATGTTAAATTCTTCAATGAGCTATGTGAGAGCAAGGACAAAGGAACACAACTAGGAAGCAAGGATGTTAATTACACCAATGAGAGAGGAAAAAAATAACTCTCCACCAACTTTCAAAGCTAAGTCAGCCCTTTGATCACGAAGAAAAGCAATCAACTAGGTTTGAATGCACATTCTGTAATTTTTCAAAAAAAATGATTTTCCCTTTCAAAATGCAAAACCTGTAAACAGTTATACCTAAACTTCAATTTTATTCTCCTCTCTTCTCTTGGCTCTCTTAAGCATCAGGCTACTAGAAGGGAAAAAAGGTAGGCGATCAAGGCCCAATTTGAGCATCATTTGATACTCATGCTTATCGTGGAGACTAAATTGAGGAAAGGATCATAATCAGATAAGGTCTACCATCACTAGGCCTAGGGAAAGCATCACGACAAGGTTTGTGTGAGGATTTAGATCAATTTCCTCCTTGTCATCATCTCCATATATAGTGTAGAATATTTATTTTCTATTAATATAGTAGCATTGTCATCATCAATTCATCATAAATCATATACGTCATTGTCTGGGCATCAATCCTGCTATACTAGGTAAAGAAATTATAAATACTATTGCATGAAATGTATAAACAACTGATATGCATAAAAGCAGTCATTAAATATGTAAATTTACGTATAAGAATTACTACATTGAACTCTTTGAATTCGGATTTAAAATTTTGAACAACGGTGAGTCGAGGTCAAATCCACAAGGACGAAGGTTAAAGATTGAAATCAAGAAACATTTTTTTGGTAGTTTTAGATTTAGAAAGCGAAAATGATTGATGAAAGGAAGAAGATGTTCACGCGAAATGAAATGAACTGATCAAACACTTCCAACTCCTTTCAAAGATTGAAAACCCTTGATCGGTGGTTGACGAAGCGTTTTCGTGCGGTTGTTAAAACGCACAAACGTAGGTCAAAAAAAATTTACAAAACCAAACTCAAAAATATAAAGATAGAAAATCAAGTAATGTGTAAGTATCGGGTCGATCCACAGAGAGCAGGGTTGCTTTAATTGCAGAGTTGACTTGGTCAAACTTAGGTTTCAAAGAGGTTTAAAAGAAGTAAAGATAAGATGTGATAATTATAAATGATTTAAATATACTAAATAAGAAATTTTAAGAATTGAAATCTCAGATTTGACAGAGAAAAGTCAAAAGTCAAAGTCAAATCATTGACTTTGACCAATAGTCGTGTTCTTGTAAAGTCTGAGAATCAAAATGTCAGAATATTACAAAAATTATGTATTTGAAAATTAGAGAGAAAATTTAATTTATTGATATAAAATTCGTGATTTTTGGATAAGAAATGGATTTACTATGAATTATTGAAAAACAAATATCATAAAATCTTCGAAATGAACACCTCACAGGAAATCTTCAAATTGACTAGTCAAATAAAATTTAAATCTTTCAATTTATATATCAATGGAAAGCTAAGAACCATAGTAATCTAGAGAGACCAAAATGATCGAATTCCGATTTGTATTTTAAAAGTAATTGACCCCGAAAGTCAACATTTCAATTCTGATGAAAAATTAATAGTGCTTGGTCGAACGTTAAATTGAAGGGTCAAATGAACTCGGAATTCATCGAATTTGCTATAAATTAAAAGATGATGAAAAGAAAAATCCAATGAAACCAAAATCAAGTGATTTGGAATTATAATAAGAGAGATATCCTATTTTCAAAATCAGCAATTTTTCAGACAAAAATTTGGAGAAAATGAAGAACATTAAGAACTAATTTGCAAAATTAAAGATCTAAACCTAATAAAAACTCAAATTACCTCTTGATAATCAATTGAATCTCACTACTATCCTGATTTCCACAAGAATGGGCTCCAATTCACGTGGATTGAAGCGAATTTGCTTGATTTCTTCCTCGCGGACGTTCGGAATTCAAGGGGAAAATTCGATGAAATCAAGGAGGAATTTGTGATCAATCCCGCTCCAATTGCTTTGCAATTGAGTCTAAAGGGGGGGGGATCATGAAGAACTTAAGATTTTGCTCCAAATTCGCTTAATTGCTTCACGAATCAATCAAAAGTTGAAAATAAAAAGATGTAATACATTGTCTTTTTAAAGGGATTTTTCGCCCGATTTTTGCGGCCGTTTGATCTGGTCGGGAACTGGGATTGATGGCCACGATCACTCGGCGATCGTGGCCCATCACTCGGCGATGATCGTGGTCTTAATTTTGCCTCAAACGAGCCGTGATCGCGCCACGATCATTTCGCGATCGGGCCACAATCGCGCGTCGATCATTGTTCATGATCGTCCTTTATCAGTCGTCAGATGAGGATCATGCCGAGGTGAGTCCACGTGGAGTCCATCACTCATCTGATCACGTGATGTGATATCGTGCGTCCGATGAAGATCGCCATGCCAAGATGCATCCGCGAATCTTCCTTCAAATTGGATTAATCTAGGCCGTATGATCACGATCGCGCTGCATTAATTCGATGAGGATGGGGCGCTCCTTGTGACGCCACGTGTCGTAAGGTAAGCCTTTGATTGTCGCCACTTACCCTGGATTTTGCGCACGTGCTTTGATTAATGATCGCATGTACTCAGGTCCACGCGATCGACGAAGCGTCCTTGGATCCGACGCTTGCGATGCGGCCACATCGCCTGCATGTATTAAACTCCGCGGTACTTTAGTCCCACACGGAGGAAAAAAAAAACAGACCCGGTTAAATAGGGGGGCAGTTTAACGCTATTGCGTTACCGCCCCAATACTCTAACTAGGGCCCACTAACCCGTGGGCCATTCACACGCCAGCCGTCTTGCCATATGGCGCCCCTAACGCGCATTCGCGTGGACCCGCGTGGCCTCCTGCCACGTGTCTGCGCCCTATGCACCACCCGTGGCCCTGCCACATGGCCTCAGTGCCGCGTCGCATCCGTGCAGTTGTCCCGCGCGCCACATCAGCTCCGTGCCACGTCAGCTAGCACGCCACATCAGCATCGCGGGGCTGTGTAATAAAACCCCCCTTTTCGATTTTTTTAATAAGAAAAATTAATAAAAATTAATTTAAAAATCAGATAAAAATCAGAAAAAGGGCATAAACTTCAAAAATTCATAACTGTAAATATACAACTCCTTTTTAATCCAAATTTTCTCCATTGTATCACAATTTTCTTCCTTTTTAACATCATGTCATCAAAAATATAATTTTAAAGAAGAAACTAAGATGAATTAAAAATTACTTGACTCATTTCTTAGGAAATCTTCTTAATCACATTTTCATCTTGAAATTATCTTTCAAAACACGCACTAAAGTCAAAGTAATTCAAGAAAAGAGATGAACTTCTATTAATTTTAACTTTACAAAGGATTAATCATCGATCAAGCATAAAATTATCCCTCATATATGCATAAATATATACTTAAGTGAAATGACATACCAATGGAGAAAATTCCTAAAAACTATGATAACATGCATCATATTCACATAAAATAAGCTTGAATATAAGTTAATTAGGATAAGAAATTAAGTTATAAATGCATGTTATCAGTGGTAGAAAACGCAATTTTTGGGTTTGAAAATAGGAAGATATGAATGAAAAAAATAAAGAAAATATAAAATATGGATAGAAAATAATTATAATCTTGGGATTCATGATGAGAACACACTCTAGTGTTGCTCTCTCATCAAAACATACATTCGCGTGCTCGAACATTTCACCTGGATTGGGCGTCTTACATCCAACACAAGGAATAAATAGAAAAGATAAGAAACTCAATAAAAATGGTGTTCCATACACGAAGAATGATCAATCACTGCCTTCTTTCCTTCTAGCTAGCCAATGCTATAGGTACACAATGAAACATTAAGTACCCCTCTTTTTTCATCCCATATTTATAATTAGCCCTTAGTATATTTTTAAAGCTTGAAATGATGATCATGCCCACCAAATTTCAGCCCATATCTCAATCGGGAAAATGAGATATCATGATTTCAATTTGGAAAAATTCTGGATAATGAAGCACTTTCTCTCTCTTCTGATTGCTTTGGTCAAACCACTCTAGAAACTAATGCTTCGCTCAACCCATGGGTCAGACCTACAAAAAGAAATAAATTTTTGGTCTCTCATTCTCTCCTCTCCTCTCTCCTCTCTCTCTCTCTCTCTCCTCTCTCTCTTGATTTGCTAGGAACACATGGGCACGAAGAACTTGTAGGCTTGGTCAAAGTCAATTTGAACAGAGATTGAGAGGAGAATAACAACTCATGAATGTAAATTTCCACTAAAACTCAATCACGTAACAATCGCTCATGAATGCACATCAACACTTGTATCCACGCTCCATATTCAAGCATTACATCGAAACACTTATTTATAGGAAGAAAGCAACATAAACCATTGTAATGGTTTGTCCACGTGGCGCACACATCACCATTATAACTCGCTCGACATAATACGATCAAGATTAAGTCTCCTCTTACATGTGTAGTGGATTCACATCCTCTGTTTATTTGAGGATGAATGGCTAGATCATCTTCTCTTAAACACCCCCTTTGATCCAAGCCCACTCTTTGTCTTTGTGATGCCCAATTTCTCATGAATTTCTTCAAATTTGATCCGTCCGAGCGATTTTGTAAATGAATAAGCCAATTGTGATTCTGTGCTCATATACTCAATGTCCACATATCCTTTATCAACACACTCACGAATGAAGTGATATTTGGTTTCAATTTTTTTATTGCGACTGTGTTGACTGGGATTCTTGCTCAAAGCAATGGCCAATTTGTTGTCGACATATAGCTTATATGGTTTACCTTAATTTTTAGTATTTCTTTAACAAATCAAGCAATCCACATGCCTTGACATGAGGACAAAGCAACCACATTTGCTTCACTATATTCCAAGTGATAGCATAATTCCCCAAAAAGAAAAATTTGACCAGTTGTACTCTTTCGATCATCTGTATCTCTTGCAAAATTATTGTCACCGTACCACTGAATTGTATAACACTTTCTTCCTTTTTCGTATCTCAGAACAAAAAAAGAAGTCCCTTAATGTATCTAAGTACTCTCTTTGCTCCATTCATGCGCTCAAAGGTTAGTTTATGCATGAAAATACTAAAATAACTCACATTGTATGTAATATCTAGCCGTGTGTGCACTAAGTATTTGAGACTACAAATAAGGCTTTTGAATAGAGATGGATTTAACTATTATCCTTTCCCATCTTTCATCAATTTCAATTGAATATCTATGGGTGTTTTTATTGAGTTACAGTCGTTTATTTTGAATATACTCAAAATATTTTCCACATACAATGTTTGAGTCAACCAAATGCAGGAATTATCTTGCTCTACTTCAATTCCCAAATATGAACTTAGTATACCTAGATCGATCATTTCAAACACTCTCTTCATAGCATCTTTAAACTCTAAAATTCCATGCTAACTTGATCTCGTGATGATTAGATCATCAACATATACCCTGATTATGAGTTTTACTTCAAGTCTTGACTCATAATACACTGCATAGTCATTCTTGCTTCTCACAAATCCCATCTATGTCAACATTTCATTCAATTTTGAGTTCCAAGCTCTTGGAGCTTGTTTTAAACCATATAAGGCCTTCTGTAGTTTGAGCACGTGATCCTCTTTTCCATTCCTAAAAAAACCTTCCAGTTGGGTGATGTAGATGTCTTCATCGATCTCTCCCTTGAGAAAGGCTGTCGTTACATCTAAATGATGGAGTTCCCAATTCACTTGTGCAATAATAGCTATGAGAATCCTTATAGATTCAAGTCTTGCAACATGGGAGAACACATCATCATAGGCTATCTCATGTTGTCGAGCATTGCATTTCACCACTAACCTTGCTTTGTATCTTACTATCTTTCCCATGTTATCCGTTTTAACTCAAAATATGCATTTTACACTGATTGGTTTAATGTCCTTTGTAGGTTTGACCACAGTCTGATTCTTATTTTTCAGAATGACTAAGATCTCCTCCTGCATTGCTTCTCTCCTCCACACCTTTTGTTTTGCTATTGAAGCGTATGTAGATGGTTCTTCGGTTGAAAGAAGACAAAATTCACTGCATATCAGGTTTGTCTCATCATAAATTGACTGTATGGACTTGTATCCCATTGGCTCTTCATCTCTAGACTCCACTAATTGGCTCAAAGGTTTTTTTCTTGATGCTTCACTTATCATTTCTCATCTTGAATCTTCAGCATTTTCTCTCATAAGTTCTTCCAGCTCTGTGACTTGCAAAGTGCTCGAGTGACACAGTGAGATCCTTCTCACATTTCTATGTTCATGGAACTTATAACTCTTTGGTTCAACAAAGACCATATCCTTGCTGATGTGCACCTTGAATGCAATAGGATTTAAGCATCGATATGCTTTAGATCCTCTTGTTGGGTTTTGATGTCGATAAACTTTTGTAATTTCGATTAAAACATCAAATGCAGCGGAAAAACATTGAATCAGATATTCAAAACACCAAGCTACGAGGAACAGATGATCCTATCATCTAGTATGAATGAGAAAACATACTTACATGGTTTCCTTGAAGGAGTTCTTGAAGCTATTCAAGTGCCAAGCCTCTAGCAGTATCCACATGGTCTCCGGATGGTTGGATCTCCTCTTCAAAGCTCTTCACCAAGACAAAAAGAGAAGAAAGGAGAGAATTTGCACAAGGCTTGCATGGGCAGCTTAAATTGTGGTCATTCTCCCTCTATTCTAGAAATTTGATATCAGGTTTTTTCATAAAAACCCTCTTCATTATGTGTATATCCACCAACATCCATAGACCTTATGTGTGTGACTGACGAATCGAGACCAAGTGGTCATTGAAAACACACGGTCAAGGGTCAAAATAAAGTTCAAAACTTACCAATTTCAAAATTAATTCATAAATTGAGGGGTATAATGGTAAATAAGGGTTGAATCCCATAGGGAATTAGGGAAATTTTTTATGATCTCTTTGAATTTGATCAAATCAGATGATATAAATTAGGTGATTCGATATTTTATGAAAGAGCACTCAAAGACAAATCTACAGAATCAAAAATCACTGACTTTGGACTTGATTTTCTGGAGAAATCATCAAATGAACATAGGTGATTTTTCCGAAAATAAAAATCAAGAAAATCCGAAATCAAGACTGAAATTTAATCAAATTACGATTCTAAAATGAAATTAAAAGCTATACAAAGAAAGATTAGGTTGAAACACGATCCCTCACCCACAATTGCAATCAAATTGATCCAATTAATCATCGGAAATCAAGGTTATTCATCAAAATTTAGAAAATCACGATTGTGGAGTTCAAGCGTCGATTTCTTCCTCGTCGATCGTAAAAATCTTGATCTCAAGCACTCCATGGATGTAGAAATGGGTCTCAAAGCGATTGGGAACAAGAGATTCAAGAGATTTGGTGTCTAAACAGTTGGATTTACTTGAATTGCTCTCGAATGCTTTACAATCTCGAAGAACATCTCAATTTATAGGCTAATTTTGGCATAACCGTATGATCGGCCTTTAATGCACGATCAATGGCTCTGATGAAGTGCATCGGATGCGAATAATTACGATTAAGTCATGGCTGTTGGATCTTTGATCGATCGCTGAGATGAAGCCACGTCGCGAGTGTTATAAATAACGCATGTAACGTCCGTCGTTGGATCTTGATCAGACACTCTAATGCGTTTTTCGTCGGTTTTAATCTCAACCATTATAACTCCTATTGATCAACGAATAAGATAAAAAAGATTCATCGACGAATCCTATCATGCGACGTACCGCGCCTTAAGTGAAGATCGACGATCGCGATTTCATCTTGTGATCGAACGTCCCATGTTGCACCATGTCGCATCGCACCCTTGATCATCGATTGCGATTGATCGGATGCTCCAGATTGCGCCACGTCACCTGCGCGCGATAAATAATCTGAAAAATCCTAAAAAATTCATTAAAAATTCAGAAAAATTCAGAAAAAATCTAGAAAAACCCCTAAAAATTAGAAAATTCATCACTTTCAAAAAGTCAAATTTCTAGAGATTTCTTTCATGGAGTGCTTGAGATTAATCCAAATTTGGACCGTCGAGATTTTGCCATATTGTGCGCTTTCGAGGTAATGCTTGAAACGCCATTCGTTGGATCTTGATCTGACGTTGCGGATGCGTTTTCGTCGATTTTAATCTCAACTGTTATAACTCCTTAGATCAACGACTGACATTAAATCATTTTAAAAATGATTCTTCAACGAGTAAAGATGTACCACGTACCCCCAGCTTTGAGTGACAATCAAGAGTCACATTTTAATTGGGCTATCAGACACTCCACGTGCTGCGACGTCACATGTGAATATGAAACACGAAACCATAGCCCCACATGGTAGAAATTAAACAAAAAGTATATGTATATAAGGTGTGCGTACTTAAGGAGTTAGAAAAATCCTTAGCAGGGTGCTTTCTGCTTAATTGCACACACACGCGCGCACACATGTGCACACACACAAACGTGTACGCACTCGCACAAGCATACACGTGGCGGTCTCATAAGTCACCACGTGGCATGCTTTTTCCGCTCCCGCCACGTCATCTGCCATGTCAGCACGCAAAAATAAAAATATTATTTTAATAAATTTAAATCAAATAAATATAATTTAAATTCAGATAAAAATTTAGAAAAATTCTAAAAAAATCCCTAAAAATAAGAAAATTCATAACTTTCAAAATTTAACTCCAAATTAATCCAAAATTTCTTTCATTTGATCAAAAATATAATTATCTATCATTCTAAAAAGTCATTTTTAAAATAACTAGAGATTTAATTTCTATTTGAAAAATACATTCATTTCTTTAAGATTTTAAAACATAAAAAATAGAAATGAATGTATATAAAATGATTTCTCTTATTATTTAACTTTAAAAACTGCTTGTAGTATCAAGTAAAGATGGGTTATGAAATTATTAATCTTCAATTCATCATAATTAACCCTAAATTAATGTATTTTGAGATTATAATGACTTTTTCATGGAATGATATATATGCACTCGATAAATATGATAACATTGATCGGAATGAAATATTTTATGCCTTAATATGCATTAATAATCATGTATTATCATGTATAATTAACATGTTATCAATGACCCTCTAGGTCCATATATCTCACTAGTTAATAACTCTACTAGACCAAATAACACCTTATTAGTGAAACTTAATTAATTATCCACGTCCACATATAGATTAATTAATCAAGGATTGATTTAACCCAATCAATAGGTTTAGTTTCCAGCTCGTTGGGTGCCAAGCTACACCACGTACTCTAGGAGATATGGAGTATATAACAACTCACTTATGGAACCTTTCTATCATCGATTACCATGTATGTATAATCCTTTATCCGCATAAGACTCATGAATTACTTTGGGTATGATTAACTGTCAAACCCTAATCGGTCACTCAAGTTAGTACCGATGTATGTAGAAATCATCGAGAACTCCTTCTCTGATATTTCCACTACCTTGGCCAAGGATTTCATTTCATCTCATTCCTTGAGTCAATCTCCTCAAATACTGAGGCAGATGATTCCATCTTGATCACAAAATTATCTTCGTGGACTTCTTGTCATATCTAATATAGGATGTTTTAGATATCCCGTGGCTACGGATTCGTAAGTCATAATCAAAACACAATCATCCATCCACAAGATGGCTTTGGTGTCTCAAGTCAAAGGATCGCATACACAACCATGACATGAATAAACCTGATTGACAATTAAGTATAATACCATTCAGGGATTCATACGGATCAATTCAGTGAACTCTTTCCCCAAAGAGCACCCACTCTCTATCCTTAGTGTTTCCACACCGATGGCTACTAGATCAGCCGTACTCATTATATGAGTTGGATTAGATAGTGATATTCTTTCTAAATAATTTGATGTCATTATCAAATATCCCACGAATATGAATGCTTAGAACATATGTTTAAAGACTAGTGATCACTATATTATGATCTCATCATAATTCACTTAGTCATTGCACATGCTCATGGACTTTATTACAAACATCAAACAAGAGTGACAATGAATAAATTTCCATTCAATGAACATAAGCAAGATACATGAAAGTGTGATCGGCTTATAGGCCACATAATATCCATTACCTCTTTCATATCCTAAAAAAATATACACTTGCTTCTTGGTGGCGTACGACCCCCGTCGCCACCAAGGCATGACACTACGGTGCCGGTGGAGCCGACACCTACGCGCGTCCAGCCCCCTCGACAGGCGAAGACGAAGGATCCCGAGTTTCACTACACCAAGTGAGACCCTCTTCTCGCCACGAGCTCGCGCGCGTGGAGCTATCTTTTCCGTTTTCTATTTTATTATGACTTTATTTAGCCCGCACGTGTTTAAGCGGGCCTTTGCATGTCTCTCTCTCTCTCTTTAGGCCTTTGGGTGGGTTTCCCTTTGTTTCAAGACCCTAGCCTAAGGCCCTTTCCCTTTTGTGAACCTTTTATTCTATTTCTATGAGTATGGGTGTGGGTTGTGGGCCTCAAGTGGGCCCTTTCCTCTCTTGGCCCGTCAAGGGCTCTATAAGAGGGGAAGGGACCCCCCCACAAACCCTAGCCGTCATTTGAGAAAAGAAGGAATCATCCCCTCAAGTGGCTGCTCAAGGAAAGTTAGGGAAGGAGTCCAACCGCCCGCCGCCGCCGCGCCGCCACCGATCGTGCCGCCGCCGCCGCCTCCGCCGCCACCCTTGCCCTAGCCCCGGGCTGCTTCACGCCGCCGCCACTGCCGCCGCCCAAGCCGCCGTGCAGCCGCCGTCGAGATCCGCCACCGCCGCCGCCGCGTGCAGGCCGCCGCCGCCGATCCCTGCCGCCGTTGCTACCGCCGCCCCGGCCGCCGCCGTTGCTGCTGCGCCAAAGCCGCCACCGCCCGCCTGCTGCCGCCCAGCCGCCGCCGCCGCCGAACCAGGTCTCCGTCGCCGCCGAAACCGCCCGCCGCTGCCGCCGCTCAGCCCGCCGTAGCCGCCGGCCCCTCCGCCGCGATCGCCGTCCCGTTCAGCCGCCGCCGTCGCGCCAGCCGCTGCAGCCGCCGCGCCGCCTCCTTACACCCCAGATCGCGCCACCTCGCCGCTGCCGCCCGGCGCCCCTACCTCCGCTCCGGAATCGCCGCCCCACCTTCCCTCGCGCGCCGCCGCCCGCCAACTGGCAGGAAACCCTAACCAGGGGCCGAGAGGAGACTGGACGATTCCCGCTGAGCCGACTCAGGGGGAATCGCCCCCCTTCCCACCTCTCTCGACCGGTCCGGTCCGGGCTGCCAGCCTCACCCCGGACCGCTCCCAGGCAGGCCCGAACCAGCCTGAACCGGCCCGGACCGCCTGTGACCTGAGTCGGCCGCCCGAGGCCGAGCCCCCGACCCGGGCGGTCCGGACCGTCCCGGCCGGTCCCAGCCCAAAGCCGGTCCCAGAGCCGGTCGAGACCCGACCGGCCCCGACCGCCCGGGACCACCCAGCCGGCCCAGAGCCGGTCCGGACAGCCGCCAGCCCAGAGGCCCCGGCTCGGCCCCGGACCGGCCCCGAGCCGAGCCCAGGGACTGCCCTGAGCAGAGCCCGGACCGCCCTGAACCGGCCCAGGTCGCCGCCCCCCGCCTTCACCGTGTTCGCTGCGAGCGTCCGGCTTATTGCGCCTCGTCACCGTCCGTCACGCGCCGACAGTTCCTCCGCGCCCCCTCGCCGACTCGCCCCGGCGTCCGACCTTGCTGCCGCGCCCGACGACCTCCCTCGCCCCGACCGACCGGGCTCGCGCCCCGCAGGTTAGGCATTCATCCCCTTTCTCTTACTTTGAAGTTCTATATTTCCTTCAGTACTTCCCGCACTTGTCTCCACCGCCCTCGGACCTAGTTAGGCTGAGTGACGTCAGGGTACGGGATTGGGATCGTGGATCCGGCCGCCGGGTTGACGATCGAGCTCCCCCCCGACGACCCGAGGCTGCTCTCTCTCCTGCATCGACGGATCTGGGAGGACTCCCGCTCCATCCTACTCGGCGTACCCCAGGAGCACTGTGACGACGCGCCGGAAGGTTGGCTGCTTGAGGAGATTTAGGACATCATTACACCATTTAGAACACGTAGTTCTTCCATTCCTAGTTCCCCCTTAGAGGATATTAGCGCCGGACTGATTCACCCCGTCGGTCCTGCATCACTTCTATCTTTGAGTTTACTTAATTTCCATGTGGTGTTTACATACACAATAGAACAAAATACCCTAATATGTTTCACATTTGGTTTTGTTCCATTTCACTTCTCATATAGAGTCTCTCCTCTAACCGCATGTTCAATAGTGATATTGAGCTCCTGGCCCAATTAGGGTACTTCCTCTTCACTCTTTATATAAGGACCTATGTACTCTTTTTTGGTTATGCAATTCCAAGGTTTCTCCTTCTCATTGTCAACATAGTATCAGAGCCATAACTCCTCTCACCACCATCGTTATCATCTAATGTTGCCATCATCATTCTCAGTGCAATGCTTCCACCCATTTCGGTGCACTCTCCTCTTGATCATCGCCTTCAACCATCATCGCCATCAAGCTTCTCCGCCACTTCACTCTAGACGATGCACTTGGTGACGCCTACATCCGTCGTCTCAAGAAATATTACTAGGACTCTAATAACATGCAATCATAACATGCAATTACAGTATTATTAATTCAAATTAAGGCATCAAACATTCCATTTTCATGCATGTTATCATACATTGAGTGCATATCTATCATTTCATGCAAATTTAAGTTATAATCTCAAAATACACTATTTTAGGGATAATTATGCATTTTTAAGAATATTATTTTAAATTAGATTATTCTCATCTATATTTGAGATTATAATTGGGTTTTAATGCTAAATAATAATAGAAAATACTTTTTATAAACTCATTTATTTTTTAAGTTTTAATTTTTAAGAGGAGTGTATTTTTGAAATCAAAATTTATTTTCTAGTTATTTAAATAATGAATTTTTAGAAAGATAGATAGTTTAATTTCTATCGAATGAAACAAATTTGGCTTAATTTGGAGTTAAATTTTGAAAGTTATGAATTTTCTTATTTTTAGGGATTTTTTTAGAATTTTTCTAAATTTTTCTGAATTTAAATTATATTTATTTGATGTAAATTTATTAAAATAATATTTTTATTTTTGCGTGCTGACATGGCAGATGACATGACGGGAGCGGAAAAAGCGTGCCACGTGGTGACTTATGAGATCGCCACATGTATGCTTGTGCGAGTGCGCTTGTGTGCGCGTGTGTACACGTTTGTGTGTGTGTGCACATGTATGCATGCGTGTGTGCAATTAAGGAGAAAGCACCATGTTAAGGATTTTTCTAACTCCTTAATTACGCACACCTTATATACACATACTTTTTGTTTAATTTCTACCATGTGGGGCTATGTTTTCGTGTTTCATATTCGCAGGTGACGTGGCAGCACGTGGAGTGTGTGATAGCCCAATTAAAATGCGACTGGTTATTGTCACTCAAAGCGGGGGGTACGTGGTACATCTTTACTCGTTGAAGAATCATTTTTAAAATGATTTAATCTCAGTCGTTGATCTAAGGAGTTATAACAGCTGAGATTAAAATCGACGAAAAAGCATCCGCAACGTCAGATCAAGATCCAACGAATGGCGTTTTCAAGCATTACCTCTAAAGCGCACGATATGGCGAAATCTCGACGGTCCATCTCCGATCCAACGGCCACGACTTAACCATAACGATTCACATCTCTGCGTTTCATCAAAGTTGTTGATCGAAGATTAAACACTCCATTCGACGGTTACGCCCAAAGTTGTTATAAATTGAGATGATCTTCGACACTGTAATGCATTCTTGGATGTTTTCAAGTAATCAAACTATTTCAACGCCACCATTCTTGAATCTCTTGCTTCCAATCGTTTCTAGACTCATTTCTGCGTCGACAGAATGGTTAGAAGTGAGATTTCATCGATAGAATAGGTAGATTTTGCCTCTTGAATATCGATGATCGTCCTCAATATTGCAGAATGAAAAGCCTTGAATCCGGTGATTAATTAGATCATTTCGATCGCTTTCTCGAGTTAGATTATGTGTTTTTCTCCTAATATTTTATCTTCTATCATTAGATTGTAATTTAGGATTGTAGATTAAGTTAATTTCATTTTTAATTTTGGAGTTCTCTCTCTTTGCATTCAGAAATTTTTATCTAATTCCCTCTTTGATTTCTCCGAGAATGTTGATCCAAATTGAGTAATTTTTATTCCGTGGATTCCTCTTTGAGTTCTCTTTCTAATGTCTCACCTTAATTCATCATATGATTTGATCGAATTTCAAAAGATCTCTCAAAATTACCTTATTTTTCCGTGGATTCGACCCTTATTCACCACTATACTCTTTAATTCATGATTATTTGATAAAATTAGTGAGTTTGGTATTAATATTGACACAAATTGGTGTGTAATTAACGACTGCATCAATTCGTTTCGTCATAATCCACCACAAATTTGTAGCATCGCCTATGGACTCTATGTTCTCTCCAACCTCTTTTGCTTTAGGTTGCGATACATCTTTACCATCCATCGCAGCAGCTCAGGCTGACACTCTAGTGATTCTTCCACCTATAGTAATTCCTACTCTTCCAACTTCCATGCCTTGTCTTTCGATCACGGCACAACTTACTTGACTTGCTTATAATTTTACAAGACATGATTATGCGGCATGGGCGTCTGGTTTTGAGCTCTTCCTTGAGTCTCATAGTCTTCTTCATCGTCTTACAGAAAACCCTACGACACTTTGTGATCCATCGTATGCTTCTTGGTCACAATCAGACTCAACTATCATTTACTTAGATGTTTTATAGCATTGAGCAAAGTATCATCGAGTCTCTCGTGCCCATTAAGCTGACAAGCTCCCTGTGGAAAACTCTTGAGACTATGTATGCCAACCAGACAAACATTAGTCATGTGGTTGAGATCTTTGAGTCCCTTCTCACCTACAAGCAACGTGATCCCTCTCTTCAAGCTCACTTTGCCCACTTGAAGGGCTTAATTTAGGAGGTGGATCTTTTTACCCACCCACCACATACCTAGTGACATTGAAGCGTTATCAAGAAGAGCTTGATGTTGGCATCTACTTGAGCTGGCTTCGATCCTCCATCACATCCCAGATTTAGGGCTCTCTTCACTCTAGTGATCGTATACCTGGCCTCAATACTATTTTCTCTGCCGCTCTTTGCTTCACGACTGGTACGACTTCTTCCCCTCTCTCTTCTGCTTCGAGCTATACAACTCCTCTTTTCATTGTTGTGATCTCAGCTCCTCAAGCTCGCGGTGATGGTCTCCCTCCCTGCTCTAATGGGGGTCATCTCCTCATGGGCTTGGTCACAACTTTTTCTCACCATGTCCTTACTGTGGCGAGCAAAATCATCTTGCCAAAAAATGTTTGAAGCAATTTGGCAAGCCTCCTACTGTCCAAGCAATTGTGACTCCTTCGGCTACCCTTTCTCCAATTTTACTCGGTACTCCTACTTCACACTATCATGTGACCTTGACGTCAGCTCAGTATGATGCACTTCGCTACTTCGAGAGTACTTATGCCTCTTCCTCAGCTAGCCTCACTTCACTTCCGGCTCCCTCCACGTCAAGTAAATTTGCGCACCTTGCTTCCTCTTAACTATCATGGATTATTGATTGAGGGGCTTCCTCTCATATGACCAAAACTTCCTCACTCCTATCTTCATATCATCCTACCCCCTCCCATCCCCCTGTTACTATTTCTAATGGCCGACCTTATTTGGTCCAAGGCTGTGGTATTGCTTGTGTCACTAATTCCCTTTCTCTTCACCAAATCCTCTATATTCTTGGTTTCCTTGTGAACCTTCTCTTCATTAGTGCCATCACTCATGATTTAGTGTACAATTACCTTTTTTCCTTTTCATTGCATTTTTTAGGATCTGTACCCTAGATGGAGGATTATTTTGGGCCATGAGAACAGGCGAGAAATCTATGAGCTAGTTTCTTATGAACCCTCCTTGGGTCTTTGAGCTCTTTTTGTTACATCTTCAATATCTTCTTCTCTTTTGTGGCATTTCTATATAGGCCATCTATGTTTTTAAAAACTTAAAAAGATGTTACCATGGCTTTCTCCTACTCCATTTTCGTACAAGTCATGTCAATTGGGCAAACATCATCGATCTTCTTACTCTAGTGATGATGTCATCCCTTCATTTGTACATTTTGATCTTCTTCATTGTGATATTTGAGGCCCCTCTCGTACCGCCTTTGTTTCAGGTCATTGTTACTATATTATGTTTGTTGATGATTACACTCATGTGAGTTGGGTCTACCTTCTTTGCAACTTCTCTCAACTTGTCACTACAATCACACATTTCATCGCGGAGGTTGTCACTCAATATTCCACTACACCTAAGATTCTTCGTACAGATAATGCTCTCGAGTTTTTCCAAACCTCTCTTTGTACCTTTTGTGTTGATCATGGCATTATCCATCAAACCACTTGTCCTCACACCTTGTAGAAAATGGTGTTGCTGAGCGGAAACACTGTCAACTCATTGATATCACTCGTACACAATTTCTAGAGATGCATGTCCCAGCTAACCTTTGGTCTGACGCCCTCATGATTGCCGCATATCTCCAAGGTTGACTCGCCTCTACTCCCCTTGGTGGTGCTATTCCCATTCACTGCCTTCTACCTACCTTGAATATTTTCTCCTTTCCTCCTCGGTGATGGATATTATGTGGCCTGCAAGCCAATCACACTTTTGTCTTTTGTTTATATTCATTGACATGAACTTCTATTCATCGTGATTATTGTGTGATGTTTGTATTGAAGTCCATGAGCATATGCAATTACTAAGTGAATAATGATGAGATCATAATACATCAATCACTAGTCTTTAATCATATACTCTAAACATTCTTATTTATGGGATATTCGATAAGGACATCAAATTATCCGTAAAGAATGCCACTATTTGATCCTACTCATATGATGAGTATGGTTGATCTTGTGACCATCGGTGTAGAGAAATCAAGGATAGATAGGGTGTGTTCTTTGGGGAAAGAGTTCACTAAATGGATCCATATGAAACCCTGAATGGTATTATGCCAAATTATCAATCAAGTTAATTCATGTCACGGTTGTGTACATGGTTCTTTGACCTGAGACACCAAAGATATCTTGTAGATGGATGATCATATTTTGACTATGACTTATGAATCCCTATCCACAAGATCTCCAAAACGTCATAGATTGGATACGACATGAAGTCCTCGAAGGTGATTGAGTGGTCAAGATAGGATCATCCACCCTCAGTATAGGAGGAGATTGACTCAAGAAATCATATATGGTTAAATCCTTAGCCAAGGTTGTGGAAATATTAGAGCAATTGTTCTTGATGATTTCCTACTCGTATTACTACAAAATTGAGTGACTGATAACATGCATATTTAACTTGGAATACTATCATATCTAACTGATATTAATGCTTATTTTATGAAATTTTGATGCATGTTATCATAGTTTTATGAGTTTTCTCCATTGGCATACCATTTTACTAATGTCAAAATTTTTGAATTATTTAAGGTAATTTATGTGTTTTATTCATGTTTGATCTTTTTCAAGGTCAAAATATTGAAAATTAACCATTTTCCTTGATTTTATTTTGACTTTAGTGGATGATTTAAAGAAGAAATTAGAAGAAGAGAATGATGGATGAATCAAAGTCAACTTTGAGGGGTTGACTTAATATTATTTTGAAATCATACTTTTCTTGTTTAAATTTATAAGTGAGGTGACATGGGATTAAAGATGAAGAAATTTGTAATCCAATGGAGAAAATTTGAGTCAAAAACTGCTTATGGACCCGAAACCTGGGTGATCTATCCATGACGAGGAAGAAATGAAGTTATGAATTTTTGAAGATGAATAATTTTTTTGGAATTTTTCATGATTTTTAACAAATTTTTAGAGTTAAAAAAATACAAAAAGGGGGTTTATATGCGCTAGACCCGTGCGGAGCTGACGTGGCAGAACGCGGACACGTGGCGGCACCATGAGAGCCGACACAGACCCATGCAGGGCCCACGTGGACACCTTCGTGGGGTCGAGAATCAATCGGGCTATGCAAAGTGGGCCCACGGGTATAGTGGGCTCAAGTAACAGGTTAAGGGGGGCGTACTAAGGCCCAACGGGCGACGCAAAGGGCTTTGGCACTTCCACCTTATACCCGATAAATTTCCCTTCATTTCTTTTGTGTGGGACTAATAGTTTCTCCTTAGTTCGCAGGCGACGTGGCATCTCAAGAAGAGTCCAATCAAAGCACGCGAAGGAGCACACGTTGATCTCGTGGACTTTGGCCCACTTGATGCTGGATCATACACACTTGAGAAATGCGCGACCGTCAATCTCATTAGTGAAATTTGACGGTGGCGATTGAATTTTGCAATCGACAAATGATCAAGCGCCATGGGTAGGATGAGCACCATGGAATGAGTTAATATTATTTTCTAATAAGTTGCATAAAAACCCTTAGAAATTTTAATTCTGCATGTACTATGTATTATCTAATTCCTTTCCTTATAAAGGCTTGCATCATGTAGAATTAGGATATATATATATATATATATATAATTTATGTAGAATTAGGATAAAAGAAAAAGAAAATAAGTAGAATTAGAATGGTAAGTAGCCTCACACGTGTTTTAGCCGATTCTACTTTATAGCCATTATGTATGAAAAGGGTGATGCTTGTTTCTACTTCTTGTGCCTTGATCATTCATGTCCATAGTGCAAGGAGGAATCGATAATTAATTTGATAAGGTGAATCATTTTCTTAAGTTATTTATATCCTTATCAGTATGTCGAGCAAGAGGAATTCTTGGTTTATTTGGTGGATTAAAGTGTTCGCCGAAGGAATGCCGTGACCCTAAGTTTCTAGTAAATTACTTTTGTCTTGACATCATTTAAGGTAGAACATTCATTACAGATTCTATTAATGCTTAACCCATGATTTTCTAAGGTCATTTGTTAGTCCTATTGCATATTCTTTATGTTTCCATTGCTAAGGCACTAGCAATGATTTAAGTTGGGGGAGTGATAACATGCATATTTAACTTAAATTGTAATCTTATTTAACTAAAATTCATGTTTAATTTATGTAATTATGATGCATATTATCATAGTATTATGAATTTTCTCCATTCGTATGCCATTTTACTAAAGTCCATATTTTTACATTATTTAGGGTTAATTATGTATCTTATTGATGATTGATCTTTTGCAAGGTTAAATAATTAGAAATTACCCACTTTCCTTGATTTATTTTGACTTTAGTAGATGATTAAAAGAAGAAATTTCAAGAAAAGAATGATGAGACGAAGCCAAATAGAATTCTAAAGGGTTGATTTAAGATTATTTTGAATTCAACCTATTTTCTTGCTTGAATTTATATTTTAGGTGGCATGATATTAAAGGTGAAGAAATTTGTGATCCAATGGAGAAAAATTGAGTAAAAAAATGAGTTATATAAATGAAGTTATGAATTTTTTATTTTTATAGAATTTTTCTAGATTTTATTTTGATTTTTTAGGTATTTTTCAGATTTATTTCCCTATAAAAAACTGCAAAAGGGTTAAATTTAATCGCGCGGGACCCGCACAGTTGACGTGGCACGAGCTACGCGAGGCCACGTGGATGCCTATGTGGCGCAAGGAGACTTTGGGCTGGCGTTTGATAGGCCCACGGGTTAGTGGGCTCTAGTAAGATAGGGGGGACGTACTAGGCCCATGCGGGTGATGCAAATGGTTATGGGAGTTTCCCTTTTTATACCCGATCTCTCCCTATTTTTCTCAGTGTGGGATTAACCTCTCTCATTTTTGGTGACGTGGCCACTTGAGATGCGTTGGATCAAAAGGCACGCGGAAGATCATATGTTAATCGGATGAATCTCGGTCACTTGGATCATCATCAAAACACATGCTAAATCCATGATTGTCGATCGCTTAAGCGAGATCCTACGGTCGCGATTAAATCGCGCACTCGCTTATCATATAGAGTCACGTGGCTTCATAAGGCGACTCCGATGAAGATTACACGGGTGATAATCAAGGAATCATGGGATCATAGGCCATCAAATTTGCGCCATCTCAGCCGCCCAAATCTCCTTCAGCAAATTGGATGGACCGCGTTTATCAAGATTATTTTCTACAAATAGATGTTCTTCCTCATTGTAAAAGTAGCTTTCGATTGAATAATGAAGAAATTAAGTGATTTTGGAGAAAAATGTTAAGTTCTTTGTGATTCCCCTGCGTTCTAGACTCCATTGCGATCATATTGAGGTAGGATTGATCACGAATTGTTACAAGGATCGATCGCAATCACCCCTTGAACACTGAATGCACGTCGAAGAAGAAGCCAAAGAAATACTCTTCAATCCACGCGAATTGAAACCCAATCTTCGCGTCAATCGGGTTAGTACTGTGATTCATTTGTAATCCTTACAATTTATGTAGTTTAGATTAGATTTAGAGAGGTAATTTCACTTTAGAAATCAGAATTTTCATCCTTTCGCCCAAATTTGAGCATGGATATTTTGCTGATTTTCAAACAAAGATTTCTCCATAATCTTAAGTCCAAATCATTTGATTTTGATTTCATTGGATTCCTTGTTTCATCAGCTTTCCATGGATATAGATTTGTAAAATTTCATCAATATTTGACCCTTCAATTTGACGTTTGACCAAGGACTGTTCATTTTCAATCCGAATTTGGGCGTTGACTTGCAGGGGGCAATTACTCTTAAAATAGAAGGTGAATTCGACAATTTTGGTCTTTCTAGAATCCTTTGATCGTTAAATTTCTACTCATATATGATTGCAAGATTTGGATATCATTTGGTTAGTCAATTTCATGATTTTGACCGAGGTCTTCTATTTGGGATTTTTTTATTATTGATTTTCAATAAATCATAGTAAATCCAATTGTTAAATAAAAATCACATATTTTATATCAAAATTTTTTAGTTTCTCTTTAGTTTTTGAATATATCATTTTCGTAATATTTTCTCACCTTTTTCTTCTTTGATTTTACAGAAAGTCAGCGTATGGTCAAAGTCAACGCTTCGACCTTGACTTTTGACTTTTCTTTGTCAAACCATTTTCTGAAATTCTTTAAATATATTCTCTGATATATTAATATCATTTCGGGTAATTATACATCACTTTCAATTCTTTAAAAACCTAATTAAACGTAAGTTGGACCAAGTCAACTCTTTGATCAAATTGAATTGTGTTCTTTATGGATCGACCTGATCTTTACACTATACTTGATTTCATAGCTTTAAATGATTTTGAGTTCAGAATTATAAATTTTGTCTGGCTGATGATTGTGTGTTTTCAACGACCGCATAAATCATACCAACAATTATCAGGTTATAGGGTCGATGGAACTATAGATTTTGATATTCCTTTGGGGAGCCATAATATCCAATCTAAGAGTTTACTTAAGCTCATAGTATTATTTTTCAAAAATTTCTATACTTCTCATCCACTCATGTAGGCACATCCTTCCGCTTTTCACAACTAGTAGCTTGTATCATCCTTTTCTCGACACTACTATTATTGACATAGTGAAGCTCCTTGATCCATAGAGATACCAAAACCTCTTTGGGAGAATAAGCTACATGTCTACTAGGACGACACATGGGTAGGATGAGCATCATTGAATGAATTAGTGTGAATGTTGTTTCCAATAAGCTGCATAAAAAGCCTTAGAAAGTTATAATTCTACATTTGCTCTTCATCATCTAATCCCTCTTCTTAAAAAGGCTTGCAGCAAGTTAAAAAAAAATCTAAGTAGAATTAGGATGAAAGAAAGAAAAAGAAAAGAAAGTAGAATTAGAATGGTAAGCCACCTCCCTTGTGTTTTAGTCGATTCTATTTTATAGCCATTGTGTATGGAAAGGATGATGCTTGTTTCTACTTCTTGCGCCTTTATCATTAGTTTCTAGAGTGCAAGGAGGAATTGATAATTGATTTGGTGAGGTGAATCATTTTCTTATGTATAACTGTATTAGTATGTAGAGCAAGAGTGATGCCGGACCAGGGTGATAAACTTGGTCGCGCACTGAGTTCACTCGAGATGAGTCTAAAGAAATGAAAATCCTATAATGAACTATTATGAAGCATAGACGTACTAATGCCAACAAGCAGTTGTCTTCCTGCACGTCGTATCCGAGGTCCTGGAATGCGTCGAGCAGTGTTAGTCGGGGAATCCTTCTGGTCCACGTCCTCGCGAGCGTTGGGCCGTGACTCGCCAAGGGGAGCTCGACAATCAACCTGACGTATTGGACCACAGTCTCGATCCACTTAGGTTGTCCTCTCAAGAGACCTAATCTAGGTCCCGATAGCGGTGGAGACAGGTGCAGGAAGCACTGGAAGAGAATAAAAGTACTTCAACGTAAAGAGAGGGGATGTGTGCCTAACCTATAGGGCGCGTGCCCGGTTGGTCGTGACGATGGAGGCCGTTCGTACGCGGCACGAATGGTCAGCAGAAGCGGGCCGAATCGGTGGCGTCGTGGACCCGGTGAAACCCTCGACGCGGAGAAAAGTTATCCCGGGAGCAGGCAGTATTCGAGTGGGGATGCGTAGCTCGGGCAGGCGCTGTACCGCTTGAGAGTGGGCGCGGGCATGGACAGAGGGATCAGTCTTGGCCCAAAGCGGAAGTGGACCAAGAACACCGGTCTGTATGCGGCTCGGTCGCGGATCAGAACGCTGCCGCGGGGCAGATGCAATTGGGTTGCTTGCGGCACTAAAGCGGGCCTCTGTGGGGGTGCAGGATCAGCGCGACAGTGGAGGGCCGGTCTTACCTGAGGCCCAGGCGCCCAGAACAGGATGCAGGCGCTACCCTCGGATGAAATTGGGAGTGCTGACGTCGGCGTGGAGGGTTGGTCAACACTGGAGTAGGCGCGGATGACGTGACTGCAGGGCATGGCCGGACGAGGTGCAATCGGGCAGGTTGCGTTACTTCAGAAGAGATGAATTCCCTTTCCATCACAATTTCCTAAATTCGAGTGACGTGCAGAAGAGAAATCAGCAGGGAGGAGGGAGGGACAAACTACAAGGACGATGGGAGTATTGGGAGGATCTCGGGGTGTGAATTTTGGCTGAGTAAGAGGAGGAACTATACCGAGCGTGAGAGCGAATTCGTCCGCGCGTGAGGGCAAATTCGTGCAAGCAGTGAGGAGGAATTAAATCGTGCGTGATGATGAAGTTGATTTCCGCGGTTGGTAGAATGCTGCGGCTGGATGAATTCCGCAGAGAGGATCGAATTCCGCGGGAAAGGATTTTAGACTTGCGGGAGGAATTGATGAGGGCAGCAGATCCGGGATTGCTGGAGGAGCAGCGGGATGGAAGGTGGTAGGGAGTCGAGGAGGGGAATCCGAGAAGTGGGATGGAAGAATTGCACAAGGGAAGGAGTGAAATTGACCGGACAGTGGACGGGAATTTGGGGATGGACATGGGAAGAGAGGAAGGGGGATCGTCAGGGTGAGGAAGAGGCGGAGCGGCCGGGCGAATTCAACTGGGGAGATGGGAATTTGTCTGGACGGTGGGGTATGGGGAAGCGGTGATTGAGCGTTGGTGATTGTCGATTGGAGGTGAGAAATTTAGGCGGCAATGAAGTGGATAGGGGGGGAAAAGGGAGGAGAGGGACGGGGATGGGGTAGTGCGGCTGTCGGGAAGGATGCATGAAGGGGTAAGGGAAATTAATCGATGAGGGGAGGTGAAATTGCAGGAGATCGGATTCCAAACTAGGGGAATTGGTGAGGGAGAACAATCGATGGGCGTGAAGAAATTCGGGAAGAGGAAGGGAGGCGTTCGTCTATGAGATGGGTGGTTCGTGGAGAGGAAGCCGGCGGGTGACGAGGCAGTGGCAAGGAGGATTGCCGGAGGGGAAGAGAGGGGCAGGGGAGGAGCTCAGAGATGGGCAGGGTAGATTAAGAGTGGTAGGGAAGGTGGGGGCGATAGCGGCGCTGAGCAGTGGTGGCGGCGGAGCAAGGGTGGCGGTGGCAGCTCAATTGCGACGGCGGCGGTGCTAGATCAGCGGCAGCGGCTGGAACAGCGGCGGCGACGTTAGCAGGATCGGGGCAAGGAGAGGCGGCGGCGTCACCGGCGGGCGCGGCGGCGGCACGTAGTTGTGCCGTAGCGGCAAAGGCGGCGGTAGGTCTCCTACCCTGATCTTCCTTGAGCGGCCACTTGAGAGGGAGTTCACTCCTTTCCTTCTTCAAATGATGGCTAGGGTTTGTGGGGGGGGGGGGGGGTTCCTTCCTCTCTTATAGAGCCCATAATGGGCCAAAAGGGGAAAGGACCCACTTGAGGCCCACGACCCAAAAGCCTAAACATGCTCATAGAAAATAAGGTTCACAAAGAAGAAGGGCTTCACGAGTAGGATCCCGAAGAGAGAAGAACCCACCCGGAAGCCTAAAAGGGAGAGAGGAAAATAAGCAAAGGTCCTCTTAAGCACGTGCGGGTTAAGGAAGTCCATAATAACAAAATGAGGCAGATAGGTCCACGCGCGCGCGAGCTCGGGGTGTGACGTACCGTGGCGAGATGAGGTCCTTACGCAGTGTAGCGGAAGTCAACATCCTTCGTCTTTGCCTGTTGAGGGGGCTGGACGCGCGCGGGTGTCGGCTCCTCCGGCGCCGTGGTGTCATGCCTCGGTGGCGATTGGGGTCGTACGCCACTAAAGTGGAATTCTTCGTTTATTTGGTGGATTAAAGTGTTTACCAAAGGAATCCCGTGACCCTAAATTTTCTAGGCACTACTTTCTTCTTGACATCACTTAAGGTAGAACATTCATTTCAGATTCGATAAATGCTTAACCAATGATCTTATGAATTTATTTGTTAGTTTTATTATACTCTCTTTATGCTTCCATTGCTAAGGGACTATCAATGATTCAAGTTGGGGGGTGTGATAACATGCATATTTAACTTTAAATACTATCATATTTAATTGATATTAATGCTCATTTTATGTAATTTTGATGTATGATATCATAGTTTTATGAGTTTTCTACACTGGCATGCCATTTTACTAAAGTCCATATTTTACATTATTTAAGGTTAATTTTGTGTTTTATTGATGTTTGACCTTTTGCAAGATCAAAAAATTTGAAATCAACCATTTTCCCTAATTTTATTTTGACTTTAGTAGATGATTTCAAGAAGAAATTAGAAGAAGATAATGATGGATGAATCAAAGTCAACTTTGAGGAGTTGACTTAATATTATTTGAAAATCATATTTTCTTGTTTAAATTTATATTTCAGGTGACATGGGATTAAAGATGAAGAAATTTGTGATCCAATGGAGAAAATTTGAGTCAAAAAGGAGTTCTAGAAATGAAGTTATGAATTTTTTTGGAATTTTTTTGATTTTTCAGGAATTTTTAGCTTTTAAAAATCATAAAAAAGGGGTTTATATGTGCTAGACCCACGCGGAGCTGATGTGGCATGACGCGGACTCGTGGCGGCACCACAAGAGCCGACACAGACCCATGCTGGCCCACGTGGGCGCCTACATGGCACAAGAATCAATCATGATATGCAAAGTGGGCCCACGGGTATAGTGGGCCCAAGTAACAAGTTAAGGGGGGGTGGTTTGTATGAAGTTATATTTTGAAAGATATGAATTTTCTAATTTTTAGGGATTTTTTCAAAATTTTTCTCAATTTTTTCCAAATTTTTAATGAATTTCTAAGGATTTTCTGGAATTAAAAATCAAATTTTCTAATTTAAAATTGATTTTTCAGATTATTTAAAGCACGCAGGTGACGTGGTGCAATCTTGAGCGTCCGATCAATCACGAAGGATGATCAAGAGCGCGAAGCGACGTGGCGCATCGTGGGACGTCCGATCACGTGAGTAATCAGAGCCGTTGATCTTCACTTAAGTGAGCGGGGGTACCTGACGAAATCGGATTCATCGGATGCTTTTCAATCTGAACCGTTGATCAAGAGGAGTTAGAACGGTCGAGATTAAATCGACGAAAAATGCATCAATATCATCTGATCATGATCCAACGGCAAGCGTTTTGATGCGTTTTATAACGCTTGCGACGTGGCTTCATCTCGTGCGTCGATCGAAGATCCAACGGCCACGACTTAATGGTAACAATTCGCATCCAATGCATTTCATCAGAGCCGTTGATCGCAAATTAAAGCCCGATTGGACGGTTACGCTCAAATCGCCTTACAAATTGGGATGTTTTTCAAGATTGTAAAGCATTTGAGAGTAATTTGACTTAATCAAACTGTTTCGACACCAAATCTCATGAATCTCTTGATCCCAATCACTTCTATACTCGTTTCCGCGTCCACGGAGTGCTTAAGATCAAGATTTCGACGATTGACGAGGAAGAAATCGATGCTTGAACTCCGCGAATCACGATTTCCAAATTTTGATGAATAGCCTTGATTCTGGCAATTCACTACATCAATTCGATTGCAATTGTGGGTTAGGGATCGTTTATCATTTAACTTTTTTATAATCATAATTTAGTCTAATTTCAATCCTATTTTTGGTTCTCTCGTGATTTATCTTTTCGGAAAATATCTCTCTCTTCAATCTTCAATTTCTCTGCAAAATCAAAGTCAAATTCATTGATTTTTGATTCCGTGGATTCATCTTCATGCCCTCTTTCATAAAATATCATTTTCCCCAATTTCTATCATCGATTCATCATCCGGTTGGATCAAATTCGAAGAGAACATCAGAAATTTTCCTAATTCCCTATGACTTTGACCCTTATTTACCATTATACCCCTCAATTCGAGAATTATTCATAAAATTGGTAAGTTTAGACTTTGTTTTGACATGTGACCGTGTGTTTTCAATAACCTCACGGTCTCGTCTCGTTAGAGCCCACGTCGCGGGATCGTGTCCACTTATCGTGTGAAACGTGGCAGCATTGTGGCCTTCCAAAGCATCTGCACCGAATCTGACGATTAAGTTCTTTCGCGATGAATGCTCTATAAATCGATGTTCTCTCTTTTGAAATGATAAATTTTGATTGAAACGTGAAGAAATTAAGCATTTTTGGAGAAAGATCTTTGTGATTCTCTTCCGTTCTAGACTCAATTGTGCATGGATTAAGGCAAGTTAATCACGACTTATTGCGAGAAAACATTTGAAAATTGTCCCTTAAATACCGAAAGCACGACGAAGAAGGAATCGAATAAATACTCAACAATCAAAAAAATTTGAAGCTTAATCTTCACGTTAATTATGATAGTAGTCTGATTTCTTTGTAACCCTGGAAATTTAGGTAGTTTAGATTAGATTTAGATAGGGATTTAGAGTTTCAAAATCAAAAATTTTGTCATTTTGCCCAAATTTCAGAGTGAATTTTTTTTGATTTCCGAACAAGGATTTCTCCATGAGCTTAAGTCCAGTTCAATCAAATTTGGGTTCATTGGATTCGTTGTTCAATTAGCTTTCTGCTAATTCATAAAATTTCATCAACATTTGACCTTAGATTTGTCGTTTGACCAACTACTGTTCAAAATTGATATGAATTTGGGCATTAACTTTTGAGGGCAATTACTGTAAATATACAAGGTGAAATTTATCAATTTTAGTCTTTTTAGAATCCTCAGATTGTAAGCTTTCTATTCATATGTGATTTTATAGAATTAGATACCATTTGGTCAGTCAATTTAAGGATTTTGTTCTAACCCTTTATTTCGGTGATTTTATGTTTACTGATTTTGGAAAAGTCATAAATAAATCCAATTCTTCTCTAAAATCATGAATTTTATATCAAAGTTCTCTATTTTCTCTTTAGTTTCTAAAAATATAATTTTTGTAATATTTTCTCACTTATGTCTCTCTGACTTTACAGAATGTCAACATCTAGTCAATGTCAACGCTTTGACCTTGACTTTTAGCTTTTCTTGTCCAAATATTTTTCAAAATTGTTAAAATATATTTTCTCATATATTAGTACTCTTTTCATTAATAATAGATTATTTTCATTTCATAAAAACCCTAATTAAATTTAAGTTTGACCAAGTGAAGTCTTTCGATAAAAGTCAACCGTATTCTCTCTGGATCAACCCAATCTCATCATTGTACTTGATTTCTGATTTTTAAATCATCGTGACTTCGTAATTATAAATTTTATTTGACTGACAATCGTGTGTTTTCAATGACTGCAATGGATCGTTTCATTAGTGACCAATTAGGGTTTGACTGTTAACCATACCCTAAGTCATTCATGAGTCTAGCGCGAGTGAAGGATTATATGTACACGATAACTAATGACAACATGGTTCCATGAAGGAGTTTTGATATACTCCATATGTCCTAGAGCACGTGGTGTAGCTTAGCACCCATCGGGCTAGCAAGTCAACTTGTCGATTAGGTTAAATTTATCCTTAGTGTCATTATCTGTTGATATAGTTAATTTATAAGGAAGACGAATAAGTGTTATTGGATTGATAGAGTCATTAACTAGTGAGATATATGGACCTAGAGGGTCACACACATAAGATCAATGGACTTTGGTGGATATAGACATAATAATAAGGGTTTTTGTGAAAATTTTACATTCCCAAAGTCTATAAATAGGAGGAAAACAACCATAATGGAGATGCCTATGCAAGCCTAGTGGAACTTCTCCCCTCTCTTCTCTTCCTCTCATGGTGAAGAGTGTTCAAGAGGAGATCCAATCGTTCAAAAACTGTGCGGATGCCCCTCAAAACGGTTGAAAAACTCTTTCAAATGAAACCTTTTGAAGAGATTTTCAAGCCTTAGATCCAAGCACTCGGGTCTTTAGATGTACGACCTTAGTCCAAGATCACTCTCCTTCCTTGTCCAAGCTCACCCCTCATGCCCTCAAAGGCGTATTTGTTTGCTACTCCAGGACACAAAAAGGCTATCAGGTATCCTTTCCTGACACCCGTCATTATATGACTTATGCTGATGTTACCTTCCATGTGGACTCTCCCTTCTTCTACTCATGTCTCCTCGGTTTCACCTATTTCCTTTGCTCTGGATACAGATTCGTTGTCCTCCTCCTCCATTTTGAGCTCACCATCCTCAAATGCCGCTCCTCATGTCCCTCTTGATGATCTTCACCTTCCCATTGTCCTTCGCTAGGGTCCACGTGCTTGTACTCGCTATCCCATTTCTCACTTTGATTATTATGATCACCTCTCTCCCTCTTTTTTTGCCTTTGCCTTTTTGGTTGCCTTCAAGTCGATTCCACAATCGCATGTTGAGGCAACATAGATACCTACATTGAAAGAGGCGATGGACTCAAAGGTGGAGGCCTTAGTTTCTCGTAGGACTTGGACCTTGGTTCCCTGTCCAACAAATGCCAACATTGTCATGTGCAAGTGGGTCTTCACCCTCAAATAGCATCCTGATGGTACCATTGCACATCACAAGGCTCATATGATTGCTCGTGGTTTCACCTTGGCGTGTGGCATTAACTATACCGAAGCATTTTGTCTTGTCGTTTGTCTCCAATATGTTCATGTGCTCCTCTCTCTCGTTGTCAATTAGGCTTGGTCACTCCACCAATTAGATGTTTATAAAACCTTTCTTTATGGTGATCTTGATGAGTACATCTTTATGGATCAACCTCCTGAGTATTCACAACTCTAGAGGAAGATTTTTCTCTTTCAACATACTTCTAACCAAAATTATAATAGTTTTATTATTTCTTTCCATTACACCATTTTTCTATGGAGTGTAGGGAGAAGTGAATTGCCTCTTGATTCCACTCTTATCACAGAAAGTTTTAAACTCCTCAGAGATGAACTCACCTCCTTGATCACTTCTCAAGAATTTTAATTTCAATTCTCTTTTAGCTTCTACCATATATTTGAATCGCTCAAACTGCTCTAGGACATTTGACTTTTCTTTAAGCAAAGCCACCCACATGCATCTCGAGTAGTCATCCACAATTAGATAGAAATATCTCATTCCTCCTAAATTTTGTGGGTTTATAGGTCCGCATATGTTGATGTGCATCAGCTCTAGGACACATGAGGCTCTATGTGATGATGAGGAAAAATGAGTTCTTGAGTGTTTATTTGAAATTCAGCGGGCACACAATTCTTATGGATTTCAGATTTGAGGTAGTCCTCTAACTAAATTCCGTCTTAGGGTTATTTGCCCCATCTAGCCCAACCTTTTCAACTTGTCTCTAATCTAGCCCAACCTTTTTAATTCACCCCATCTAGCCCAACCTTCTTTCTCTGTCCTTGATCTACGCCAGCTGCTGATGTGGATGTGAATAAATTCCAGTTGGCGCCCGTGTCGTGTCCACGTCAGCCACCGAAATTGGGCAGATCCTCGTGGCAGCCACGTCTGCGAAGAGAGAGAGATCAAGAGAGAGAAATCGAGGGAGAGAGCGAGAGAGAGTTCAAGTGAGAGAGAGTTCCGCTAAGAGAGAGAGAGGTATTTAGAGAGAGAGAGAGAGAGAGAGAGCGAGAGAGAGAGCGAGAGAGAGAAATCGATTTCTATTTGGTGAAGTTCAAGCAAATTCCTATCCCCTACCTTACATCAGCCGAACCTATTTGGTGTGGGAATTCCTTGCTTCCAATCTTTCTCTTAGAAGAGTGCAATGTGCCACAATTTTTGATGCACCTATTCTATCCTTTAGGCATTTAGTTATACCTTTTCCAAACCAGTCAATTAGACACCCAAAATTCAACTTCACTGATTATAATTACACTCCCAAGTGATAAACATTTTCCACCATCCATCTTCTTCATAAATTCCCTTACAAACAAATATTCCTTCATATTACACTTAAGAAATTTTGAATACTCTCTTCAAACATCAAGACATCCTCCATATCCTTGTTTTATGCAAAGTCTTCAATTTTTATATTCTTCTTCTCTAAGAAAGTTACAATATACAAAAAGAAGAGAAGAAGAAAAAGAGAAGAAAAATCTGAAATGAAGAAAAGAAGAAGACAAAAAGAAAGAAGGAAAGAAAAGGAGGAGAAATAGAAAGAGAGGAATAAGAAAGTGAAAAGAAGGAGAAAAATATGGGAAAAATATCTTTACTATGTAAATACCTATCTCCACCCATTACTTCCATTCCAGTCCATTTTCCACATTGTTTCTATCAAGTATACCACTCCACACCATCTCTACCCAATTCTATTAATCCTTTTCTACCATCATCATCCACATCATTTGGGAGAATAATTAGACATCAGTGGTACCTTTCTTTGTATATAATATCTAATTTGTTTATATGCTGATTTTTACTTTTAACCAAGTTATTCCTTTAGAAATAGTGTCTTTTTAACTCTTTCACCTACCTTATAACGATGCATCCCAAAATAGGAAATCTTTTTGCAATGCACTCT
The DNA here is from genome assembly GCA_024174645.1 of Lemna minuta. Taxonomy (NCBI): domain Eukaryota; kingdom Viridiplantae; phylum Streptophyta; class Magnoliopsida; order Alismatales; family Araceae; genus Lemna; species Lemna minuta. The sequence goes on from CM044112.1 coordinate 16,849,844, forward strand.
TTAAACGAGAAAGAAGAGTAGAGGGGAATTCTAATGCACCAAGTAGCCTCTAAATGAGTGAAAGAGTGATGTGAGAATTAGAGAGGTGAGGATTACATCTGCTCATGAGAGTGTGAGAATCTTTTCATTCCCATAGCATCAAACCTTAGATATGCTCAACTGGATTACACTTGAGTATTGACTCGACTATTAGCCGATGAGCACTACCCTAATATGCTCTAAGGAAGTCGACCTAGTTATGGAATCTAGATCACCATGGTCCACACTATGATGAAAAGTAATCACACATTAATACACTTCATTTCTTTAGTTGCAGGATCAAATGATGATAAGACTTTCAAGGGAGATTACCTAGTGAATTGCTAAGAGACTAGCAATTATTCAAGTTGGGGGGGTGTGATAACATGCTATTTATGCATGTGATTACATAGTTATTAATGCAAATTAATGCATTAATCTTTACAAATATATGCATGTTATCATCTTTTAAGCATTTTTCTATCATTTTGTGTAAATTCATGTTATGATCTTAAAATACATCAATTTATGGGTTATTATGCATAATTAAACATTATAATCTGTAATCATAATTATATTTAAGATCATATTCATGTTTTAAAGATGGAAATATAAGAGAAAAGACTTTTTACTTACATTTATGTGTATTTATGAATTTTTTTTATATGATACATAAATGTATTAAATTAACTAAAATTAATTCTCTTATTATTTTAATAATTTGAATTTTTAAAATGATAGATTATTCAATTCTGAATCCAACAAAATAAATTTGAATTAATTTGGAGTTGTATTTTGAAAGTTATGATTTTTACAATTTTAAGGAATTTTTCTGGATTTATTTAGAATTATTTTCGATTTTTTTAAGTATTTAAATTAATAAAAAATAGCAAAAAAAGGTGATTTGACGCGCGAGCCCACGTGGATGCGACGTGGCGCTCAAGGCCATGTGGCTCTGCCACGTGGACGCGCGTGATGTCTTGTGTGGCGCACGGATGACACGTGTACACGCATATCTTATATTTAGTATATATAATAATGTTTATAATACTTATAAGCATTCATTATAGGAATTTAAGCTAACCGCTAGATATCGTGTACGTTATATACTGAAGAATCCCCGCCATTTTCTCCGTGTGGGACTAAAGTCCCTTTGTTTTCTTTTACTTCAGGACACGTGGCGAGCTTAGGAGCGTCGGATGGGGAGCGCAATCAATCGCCCGCATCGATCTGATGAACCAGAGGTCCATCAGATCACAAAATCAAGCACGTGCATAAATCTTCACTTAAGTGAACTGATCCACACCGTCCATCAAGATTATTATAACGGTCCAGATTAATTCATCAAAAGGATCTCCGATTTAATCGTCATCGCACGATCAAGATCGGACAATCATCACAAGATGCCGATTCATCTTAAAGGATGCACGATCGCGACCGTCGATCGTGATCATCCCTTCATCCAACGGCTGTGCTTCAAAATCATTTTTTTCAAGGCGTTCTTCGCGACGGAAGAAGGCGTTCGCGATCATTCTCCAAATTCGAAGTGTATACTTCACCAAATCGCGTACCATTTGTTCGAGAGTGTTCTTGACTCATTTCCGCTTCAATTGAATGCTTGAAATCAAACTTTGATAGAAGGAGGAGGAAGAAATCACATCTTGAACTCCAATTTTCGTCTTCGTCAATTCGGAATGAAAAGCCTTGCATCCGGTGATTAATAGGATCATTTCGAAGGCTACTTTGGGTTAGGTTGCGTGATTTCATCTTAATCTTTCATCATTTAGTGTTAATTTTACTTTTAGCATCGTAGATTTAGTTTAATTTAGTTTAATTCTCAGTTTTTAATCGTTTTTCGAAACAAAATTTTCTCTAAACAACATGCTGATCATCATGAAGAAATTCAAGAAACTATCATTAGAAGTCATGTATATATCAAAAGACTTTGAAGACATGAAGAGAAGCAAGCCCATGAAGATGGGGGTGCTACCTCTTAAACCTTAGAATCCTTAAAACACTTCCGTTGACTTGGCCAAACCCTACTCTTAACCTAAAACCTTTAATTTTGAGCCTTTGACCAAGTCAAACCACTTTCTTAAAATTTAGTAACCCCTTTGACTAAGTCAAATTATTTCCCTAAATTATAAGAAGCAATTTTAGATTCCCAAATTTCAAGTTATTTGTATCATAGATCCTTCTTTGACCAAGTCAACCTAAACCCATGATTTTAGGGTAGATTACTATACCCAAATTACCCTTAAAATTTCCACCAAGTAAAACCCTCAAAATGGCACCCTCACATCTTGAAAAGTGGATTTTTAAGGAATCCTTTCAAGAGGGTCAAAATTTCTCCTCAAAAGGTGGCACCCCTTAAAAAGACACACCCCTTCAAGGGTTGAACAATTTTCTCTCTTCCCCTATTTATGTGGATCTTGTGAAACTCTCTTGATAACATGCTATTCATGCATGTAATTACATAGTTATTAATGCATTAATCATTACAAGTATATGCATGTTATCATCTTTTAAGCATATTTCTATCATTTTGTGTAAATTAATGTTATGATCTTAAAATACATCAATTTATGGGTTATTATGCATAATTAAACATTTCAATCTTTAATCCTAATTATATTTATGATCATAATCATGTTTTAAGAGTGAAAATATGAGAGAAAAGACATTTACTAACATTTATGTATTTATATGAATTTATTTTATATAATACATAAATGTATAAAATTAATATAAATTAATTATCTTACTATTTTAATAATTTGACTTTTTATAATGATAGATTATTCAATTCTGAATCCAACAAAACAAAATTGACTTAATTTGGAGTGATATTTTGAAAGTTATGAATTTTACAATTTTTAGGAATTTTTCTGAATTTATTTAATCTTTATTTCAATTTTTAATCATTTAAATTAAATAAAAAATGCAAAAAGTGGTTAATTTGCGCGCGGGCCCACGTGGATGTGACGTGGCACTGCCACGTGGACGCGCGCGCTAGCCTGCGTGGCAAGGACGTGACGTGGACGCATATTTTATTTAATATATATATGGGTCTCCCGTGTATAAGGAGACAAATTATCAATTCCCTCTTACCGTCGTATGTTATATAGTGAGCATTTTCTTCTATTTCTTCGGTGTGGGACTAAACTCCCATCGTTTTATTTGAATGCAGGACGCGTGGCGAGCTGTGGAGCGTCGGATGGGAAGAGCGATCGATCGCGCGCATTGATCGGATGGACGTGCGGTCCACCCGATCATCTAATCAAACACGTGCGCAATTGTTCACTTAAGTGAACAGATCCAGGCCGTCGATCGCGATAATGATAACGGTCCACATTCAATCACGCGATGGATCTCCGATCAAATCAAAGCCACATGATTGAAATCTGACGAATGAGATGAAGAGGAGATTCATCTAATAGGCGCAAAATCGCGATCGTCCATCGCGATGAAGCTTGATCCGACGGTCACGATTCGATTTCGTTTTCTTTAAAACCGGTTCTTCGCGACGAAGAACAGGTTCGCGATTAAATCCAAAATACTCTTTGTATACTCCATCAATTTGCGCGCCATTTGTTCGAGAGCGTTCTTGACTCATTTCCGCGTCATTTGAATGCTTAAGATCAAACTTTGATTGAAAGAAAAGGAAGAATTCACATCTTGAACTCCATCTTCGTCTTCGAAAATTCAGAATGAATAGCCTTGACTCCGGCGATTAATTGGATCATTTCGAAGGCTACTTTGGGTTAGGTTGCGTGATTTCATCATAAACTTTCATCATTTAGTGTTAATTTTAGTTTTAGAATCATAGATTAGTTTAATTTTAGTTTTAATTTCATTTTTTAATCGTTTTTCAAAACGAAATTATCTCCTATCTTCAAATTTCGATTTCTCTTCGAATTCTTATCCAAATCACCTATTTTTGATTTCGTGGATTCGATTTTGAGTTATCTTTCTTAATATACTAAAACGCCCAATTTCTAATCTCAATTCGTCGTCCGATTTGACCGAATTTCAAAGATATCTCTCAAATTTCCCTAATTCTCCGTGGATTCGACCCTTAACTACCATTATACTAATTAATTACTTTGATTAATCATAAATTGGTAAGTTTGGAACTTTATTTTGACATTAAGTCGTGTGCATTCAATGACCATATGATTTAGTCTCGTCATCTCTCTCATAATTTGAAATTTGAAAAATTTTAAAGTTTTATTATTCTCCCACTCTTTCTCTAGCATCCCTCTCATTCTCCACGAAATTTTCTCTCATCCACACACCAATCCACAACTTTCCCCTCTCCATCCCTCTCCACAACACACAGCCTTCATTTCTCCATTCCCCCTTCTCATTCTTCTCCTCATCCCTCTTTCCACCATTCCTCCTCATTCCCTTCTCTCTTTTCTCTCAAAGCAAGGAGTAATCAAGAAGGAGATTTTGAATTTTTCACATCAGTCAAGAATCTCCATCAAGGTACTCTCATTCCTCTCATTTTTTGTGATAGATCATGCTTCCCAAAAATTCTCTTTCTCTTAGGATTTGTGTGAACCCTAAGATGGCCTCTAATAATATATTTTGGTATTCATGCACATTGGTTATGAAATTTGGTCTGATTCATTGAATAGAAACTCCACTTCAAGGTTATTAGAAATGATCTCTCTCCTCTCCAATTGTGGAATTAAACCTATGGAGTTCAAGGTCACCAATCTTAAAAATTCACAACATTCCTCTATCAAAACACCATCCCTTAAACTTCTCTTCGATAAATTTTAGTTCTCCTATTTTGTCTCACATAAAAAATCTCATCCTCCTTTCCCTTCTTCTCTTTTCTATTTTCTATAGATAAGCCTCTCTCTCTTCTCTTTTGTTTTTTTCTTTTATATTTTATTTTATTTATATATATAAATCATTTCAATATTTTTTAATGTATCAAAATTCCCAAAAAAATCAAAAAATTCTAGAAAAATGTCAAATTTCTCATAGAAATAAATTTATTCAATAAAATATATGATAAACTATATTTATAAATATTTTCTTGTCAATAAAAGAATTTTAATTGGGAAATAAAAATATATTTTATTATATAATAAAATAAGATTATGTTCTTGATAAATCAATGTCATTAAATGCTCATAAAAGGTTAATAATTGATGAAAAATCAAGAATATATTTTTAAACATAAAAATAATCAATTAATCATTTTAAATCATGATAACATGCATTTATAATTATAGTTTTAAGAAGAAGTGTATAAACATTTATTCATGATAGTATGCATTTACAAATTATATTTAACAAAAATAAAGGATGAAAGAAGAAGTAAACTTCAATGATTGAAAAACTATGTCAATGATCGATATTATTTGGCCTATAAGCCAATCCCACTTTCATGTATCTTGTTTATGTTCATTGAAATGAAATTTTATTTATGGTAATTCTTGTGTCACGGTTGCAATGAAGTCTATGAGCATATGCAATGACTAAGTGAATTATAATGAGATCATAATACACAATGATCACTAGTTTTTAAATATATGTTCTAAGCATTCATATTCTTGGGATATTTGAAAAGGACATTGAATTATCTAAGAAAGAATAACACTATCTGATTCGACTCATATGATGAGTATGGATGATCTTATCGCCATTGGTGTGGAGACACTAAGGATATATAGTATGTGTTGTTTAGAGAAAGAGTTCATTGAATTGATTTATATGAATCCATGAATGGTATTACACCTAATTTTCAATCAAGTTGATTTATGTCATGGTTGTGCATATGGTCCTTTGACTTGAGACACCAAAGACATCTTGTAGATAGATGACCATATTTTGATTATGACTTACAAATCCCTAGCCACGGGATCTCTAAAATGTCATATATTGGATATGGCATGAAGTCCTTGAAGATGATTGTGTGGTCAAGATAGGATCATATATGCTCGGTATTTGAGGAGATTGACTTAAGGAATGATATATGATGAAATCCTTGGCCAAAGTAGAGGAAATATCAGAGGAGTTCCCGATAATTTTCTACATGCATCAATACTAACTTGAGTGAACAATTAGGATTTGACAATTGACCATACCATAAGTCATTCATGAGTCTCATGCAAATGAAAGAATATATATACATTGTAACCAATGATAGAAAGGTTCCATAAGGGAGTTCTTATATACTCCATATCTCCTAGAGTATGTGGTGTAGCTTGGCATCCAATGGGCTGACAAGTTAACTAATCGATTTGGTTAAATCGATCCTCGATTAATTAATATATATGTTTATATAGATAATTAATTAAGATTGACCACTAAGATGTTATTGAGCCCATAGAATTATTAACTACTGAGATATATGGACATAGAGGGTCAAACACATAAAGTCTATAGATGTTGGTGGATGTAGATATAAATATGAGGGTTTTATTAAAAATTCACATACTAAATATTTATAAATAAGGGGAGAACGATCACAACTTATGGTGCCCATACAAGCCTTCTGGGAATTCTCTCCGTTCTTCTCTTTCTCTCTTGGTGAAGAGCCTTGGAGAGGAGATCTAACCATCCGAAGATCGTATGGATATCACTAGAGGCTAGACACTTGAATAGCTTCAACAACTCTTTCAAGGGAACCTGTAAGTATATTTTCTCATACATACTAGATGATAGGATCATCTGTTCTTTGGTGCCTCAATGTTTTGAATATTTGATTCAATGTATTCTACTGCAATTGATTTTTTGATCAAAATTTTAGGAGGCTTGTCAACCTCAGAAATCAAAATGGTTTCAAATATAGGTTTTCCTCATCATGAGCTTTCCAACGAGCCCAAGAACATCTAAAATGGACAAGAAATGAGAAAGATTTTTTCTGAATTATGAAGCATTATTTTCATTTTCATTTGTATAAAATATTAATATGATTAATTTTTCATTAAATTATATTTATTTATTTAATTGAGGTGTTATTAAATTGAATGTGAAACCAATAACATAGATGAACCTACTGTAGGATCCCCTACTTTTTTAATTTTGGTTTATTGATACATTTATATTCACTCACCACATATTACACGTAAATGATGCATGTAAATGTTTATTGAGATAATCATATCTTAGGGTATGATTATAATGATAACCATGAGATACCCTAAAGAAGAGACAATGATAAAATATAAAACCCCTCAGATGTTAAAATTTGGGTTTAAACACAATAGTTACAAAATCACGCGTGGTCCTCCTTTGTTATAGCCTTAGTATCGAAATCACTTTAAGTTGGGTTGGTGGAGTCTACTCTAGGCCTGCTTATTCAAGAAGAGGAACTAAGAACTAGTGTATGACACAAGGTCAGGGTAGAGTAATTGTTTAGTTTGGTGGAGTCCACTCTAGGACCACTCACCAATCTATGTCCGTCAAGTATCAAAGGTTTGGCCCATACCAAACTTAGTGGTTGGAGGAGTCCATTCCAGGCTACATGAGCGTCAAGGATCAAAGTATGATCAGATATTGCAAATGTTATAATTTTCATGCGATGAATTCTCAACAATGTATTATGATTGGTGGAGTCCATTCCAGTTCATAATATAGTTGTTTGAGATTATGATCCCCACTAGGAGATTTTCTAGTTTGCTTTTTTATGCATATGAGGGTTGTGTGAATTGCTTAATTTTAGTGGGAGCACTATTTTTAATTAATAAAATATTTTCAAAGAATTAATCATTAATTCGCATTCATCTCTTACAAGCGAAGATGTCATCGACTAACCCACTTTGTGGCATTATGGATGCCAACCATTTGACCGGTCTAAACTTCAATGATTGGCTCATGAACTTAAAGATCTTACTAAAGTCTAAGCGCATCGCCTATGTCATGGAGGGAGATTATCTTGTTGAGCTTGCATGGGATGCGTCTAAGGATGAGGTATGAGAGTACCAAAAGTGGCAAGATGATTTCACTATGGTTTCGATGTTATATGTTGGCCTTTATGTGCAATGAGTTTCAAAGGCAACATGAAGACATGGAACCAAGAGTCATGCTACTCCATTTGATGCGGTGGTTTTTTGACCAAAGTAGAACTCAAAGATATGAGATATCAAAGAGTCTATTCAGGCCTCGGATGGCTGAGTCATCTTCAGTACATGCACATGTACTAAAGATGATTGAGAGGGTCGAGAGGTTGGCAGTGGTTAGGTCAAATATCCGATTGAGATGAGCACGGGAACCTTATTATTTAGTCTCTTCTGAAATTCTTTTATCAGTTCATTGTTAAACTTTAACGTGAATAAGATTCATGTCTCTCTCCCGGAGCTATTGAACATGTTTATCACTGTCAAGGGAAACCTTTAGAAGCAAAAGCCCCATGTCCTCTTTGTTGGTGAGACTAAAAAAAAAAGGAAGGCAACATCTACCTCCAAGGGGGAAAAAGGGAAGAATCAAGTGAAAGAAACTCCAACAATAAAGAATGGTAATGACAAGGGAATGTGTTTTTATTGTGACATGAAAGCACATTGGAAGAGGAACTGTAAAAAAGTCTCTGAACAAGAAAGCTTAGTGGAAGCATGATGATGCTCCATGTATCTATATGATAGATATTTACTTGTCTTATAGAGATTATGTATCTTGGGTATTAGATATTGGATGTACTTCTCACATTTGTAATGATTAACAAAGGTTGGCAAGTCTGTGAAGCTGAGAAAGGGTGAGGTAGAACTAAGGATGGGAAACGGTGCCATCGTTGTCATTGTGGCGCTAGGGGTTGTGAACCTCATGCTACCATACGAAGATTTTCTTTATTTAGACGAATTTCATTTTGTTCCGAGCATAGTGAATAATATCATTTCAGTTTCTTGTTTGAACAAGATATGATATACATTGATGATTAAGGACAAGTGTTATTCTATTTATTTAGGAAGTAAATTGGTTACCACAACACCTTTAGTTAGTAGTTTATATCTAATTGATATTTCTTCTTAAAATCTCCAAATAAATGTTTCTCTTAAGAAGAGTAAATAGGATGTGAACGAGGCACGCCTATGACATTACAGACTTGGGCATGTTAGTGATGGAAGATTACAAAAGTTGCGTAGAGATGCATACTTGAGTAAAAATTTATGAATCATTTGTGACTTCTAAATCTTCCATCATGTGTAAATTATCTAAATCTCCATTCTTAAGGACTGGAAAGTAAGCTAAGGGCATCTTGGAGCTAATATATTTTGATGTATATGGCTCGATATCCGTCCAAGCCAGGGTGGAAGTTTCTACTTCATCACTTTTATTGACAAATTCTCTAGGTTTTGATGGGAGTACCTTATGAGATATAAGTCCAAAGCCTTTGAGAAATTATAAGAGTTTAAGAATGAAGTGAAGAGCTAATATGGAAAGAGTATCAAGACTCTTTGATCAGATCGAGGAGGTGAATACTTAAATAGAGAGTTCATATAGTTCCTAAAAGATAATGGTATCCGAGCTCAATTAACTCCTCCTTATACACCTTAGATGATTGGCATGTCGGAAAAGAGAAATCATACCTTGTTGGACATGGTACAATCTATGATGAGTTTCACAAAATTATCAATATTCCTTTGGGGATATGGGCTTAAGATAACAATACGTGTCGTGTCCTTAACATCTTACCTAGTAAATATGTAGCTTCCACTCCATATGAGATATGAAAAGGGAAGAAGCCAGGCTACTCTTACTTTAGAGTATAGGGTTGCCCCACTCATGTTATGAAACACGATACAAATAAACTAGAGTCGAGGACTGAGTTATATAAATTTGTGGAATATCCAAGAGAGACGATTGGATACTCTATTTTTATTACCATGAAGAATAATCAATAATTATGAAAAGGGGTATCTTCTTGAAAGATGAGCATCTCTTGAGAAGAGATAGCGGGAGTAAGGTAGTACTATAAGAAGTTCTAGATTGAGACACAAATGCTATCTCATTAAATGAGAATGTATTCCCTAAAAATCTTCAAGTATACACCGAGTCACCGTGGTAGACACTGTCTTAGACAAGATGAGCATGTTGTTCACTTAATATGAATATCTTCTAATCCTTGAATTTCTCCTTAAGGGGACATTTCATTTGTTGCTGAGGTTTCCCCACCATTCATAATATTCGATCAAGAGTACGATGTATAATTCTTTGATGTTGCATCCAAAGCCCCTTTAGCGGATTTCTTGCCCCACGACATAGTACATTATTGCTTTCGAGAGTGAATTGTCGAAGAGCAATATTACTAGTTGGTCCTATTTCGACCAAGTCATTTACTCAAGATTGACCTGAAGTTGACCTTGTTTGACCTGAAGCAGATCAAACCTGTTACTCAATAGAAGAGAGATTGCAAGTGGATCTTGCTCATCCACCTTCCGTTGATCAAAGGTACCATCGATGTTTTCCTTAGCATATAGTTTTCCTGTGTTACCTTTAACGATATCGGAGTACCTAAGCTCCCCGTTGGACTTTGGGGTGTGGAGGCAAAGATAGTAGTTGTTGATGAATCGCTCATTCGTTTCAGCGATGGTGCCATTTCGTTTTTCACAGTCGGCAGATCAGATTCTGATATTATTTTTCTTGTAGGGCTGTTACGCACTCAGAGCTCTGATAGCATTAGGGTTGGGCGATCACGATCGATCGAGATCGATCGACAAAAGGTCACTGCGTCAATCGATCATGATGGTCTGTGCGCCAATCAATCATCGATTGATCGTCGATCGATCGAGGTCGACAATCAATAAGAGAGAGAGAGACGGAATTTCCATCGCGAGGAGAGGCGGGAGGAGAACTTCTCCTCCCTCTCTCCCGTTTCTCTCTCTCCTCCTCGCTCCCTCTCTCGCGGCGGAATTTCTGTCGCGAGGAGAGGAGGAAGGAGAACTTCTCCTTCTTCGTCTCCCTATCTCTCTCGCTCGCGCGCCCATGCATGCGCGATCTCTCTCGCGACAGAAATTTTTAGTCGCGAGAGGAGTTCTCCCGCTCCCTCTTCCTCCTTCTCATCCTCTCCTCTCTTCTCCCTCACTCTCTCTCTTCCTCTCTTCTGATCTCTCTCCCACGTTCTCTCTCGCGACGGGAATTCGGTCACAAGCTCATTTCCAGTTGATTTTCCGCCCGCCATGACAAAAAGGAAAAATAAAAAGGTCGATCACAGAAATCTTGTCGATCGATCAATGATCAATCAACGATCGATCAAAAAAGGGTATTTACTCAGCTCGCCGATCGATCGATCGATCTAAGAGTGACGATCAGATCGTCAACTCGATCAAAATTGACCAACCCTAGATAGCATAAAGAATCTCGTGGAAAAAGAGTATGCAAGTTGTAGACAGATGATAGCTAAATGATTCAGTAGAAAGGTGTGACTACAAACGCATAAGCTCGGTGTAAGTGAAGTGGTCTTAACGATCGTCGTGTGTGGTGAGACAATTTTCCATTGGCTTGGGAATGGAAGTTTGGATTTGCTGAACGTCAAATCAACAATTTTTTTTATCTGATCAATGATCTCGACGAGTGAAATCTGATTTCAAGCAGGGATTGCCAATCGAATCGCCCACTTGACGATCCGACAATCCAGATTGAATGGGGGAGGGAAAAGGGTCATTAGTCTGATGAAGAGAAGGGGGAGCATCACGATTACGGCACTGGCATGGGCTGGCGACGGCAATAGCACGCGATGGTGACGAAGGATGCAGCAGCGGCAGCTAGAGATGGTAACAGAGGAGGAGGCGGCGACAACAACAAGTGGTGGGACGGCGGCAGCGGCAGTAGCAGTAGGTGACTGCGTGCCTTTCTCCTTGTATCGTTATGAGTCATGACTCAAGACGATTGTGATCGACGAAATACAGGATGGTGACGATCCCACGATGGATGATCTCACTGAGATGAATCACGGTGATCGAATCGATGTCAATCTAGATCGGATCCGGATGGCCATTACCTACCGTACTTAGTTTTGTATTACCGATGAGGCGCGGTTATTGGGCTACACTGGCCCAGAAGTTGTTGGGTTGCACTTGGCCTGGAGGAAGAAGAGAGCATCAAGAAGAGATCGTATGGCCCCCTCCTTCTGTTTCACTAAAGATCGTAGCTTTGGATACCATAAAAAGCTGGGCTGTTGGGGGAAAAGAAGTAAACGAGAATGTTGTCCATTTTGGCGCATTACTGAGCAATGACATCATCATCATCATCATCATCATCATCACTGTCCATCACGTTTAGTAGGTTTGATACTTTGATTGACCTACAATCGAAGCTGACAGATCGATCAAGAGAGTGATGAATTATGTGCCCGATCAGTCCCTCAAAATATCGATCTGATCAGCGATCACATTGACTATGTTAATTAAGCATAGTACTAAATAAGTATATTATATAGTTTATAATTATTCTGAAGCGCTAGTCACACCTAATTGCTGAAACCATGGAACCCGAAAAGAAGAGTTCTCGATCGATGGCGTAGACAACGCGAGAGTGATCTTCCCTCATAGGCGCTGCCAGAAGGGACAGATCTCTCGCCTGCTCAGCTGGCGCGACGATGGAAGCTCTTGTGTGAGACGAAGAGAGCGGGATGCCTCGGAGCAGCTCCGTCATAGATGGAAATCCCTCGGGGGGTTCGACGATAATTGGAGGAGCACCATGCGGCACGGTGACGATAACATCAAAGAGAGAATACCGGGAACGGGATCAATGGAAATCCCTTTGCGTGATTGTGGTTCACGCATGCATTCCCGGCGATTCTGAGAGAGAGTTGTCCTGAAAACCTTTCGGTTATGCTGTTTTTATAATTTGGTTAATTTTTTCGTTCGTTAGTTTTTTTCCTTGAACGCATCAAAATAAAATTCAAAAATAATTGAAAGGGTCCTACAGAAATTCAAACAACTAACATTTTCAGGAATATAACTTAGCAAAATGTCCGCAATTAAGTGTATGAGAGAGAAACGGGTGTCACCAGAGAGAACGAAAAAGGGTTGGGGTAATAGTCCCCAAACCCCCAATGTTTGGGTTTTGTCCACTTTCCACCCCAATGTTTGGAAACAGCCGCCTCCACCCCAATGTTTGACAAGGAGTGGAGGCTATACCCCGACGCTTCTATCGCGCAGAGCTGGCAGCGACGTGGAGGCCACAGCAGCAGCTGACCGGATGCGGAAGCCACGTCGCTGCCATGTCAGCACAAGGCAAAACAAAAAATGGAGCCTCTCACTGCCAAGTCGAAAGAAATCGCGGCGGGGAGAGAGGATAGCGGAGGGGAGCGGCGGCGAGAGGGAGCGGCAACGAGAGGGAGAAGCAGGTCCCACAAGAGTCGTCAAGAAGCATGCCGGAAAACCGTCATCGATCGAACGATGCCCATCATAATCTTTTCGTGTTTGGAGGATGTGCTAAAACTTAGAAGGTGACTCTGCAGCCTATCATAATAATATCTACACTCGAAGTCGGAAACATGCCCATCACAAGAGTCGTCAAGAAGCAAATTGATTGAAAGGATTTTTTGGGTGGACTTTACATGAAGCATTATATGATCAACCTACTTTTTGATAACCAAAGTGTATTTTATATTTCAAAAGAATCAATGTTCCATTAGCAAACAAAACACAAGGACGTACGGTATCATTGAAAAGAGAAGAAGGGAGAGAAAAGATGGAAGGGTTGAGCTTTACTATGCGAAGACTCAAAATCAGCTTGGAGATATATTGACCAAGACCCTAGGGAGACTAAGATTCATTGAATGCGTGTTGGCTGATGACCTTGTCCAACGCCGGACCTGTTAGTTGCGCACCACAAGGTTGAAAGTGGGAGGGAAGCGTTATTGATCCTTAGGGCTCGAGCATTAGCATCTTACCTGATTTTCCAGGTCCCTGATCGTTGGGAAGTCCATCTTGCTTCAACGTCATATTCCATCGTTGATGTCCTTGCCCGAAAATATTATGATTGGTGTTTATAGAACGCTCTTTGGTGTGTCTTCAATTCTTCGGTAGTTTTTTTCATATCAATCTCGCCTACTCTCCCCCCGATTTCATCACCTTCTTCTTAGAATCCAGCTCAGAGATTCAGCAACCTCCGGTTCGGGAGAAGGAGCGGGAATCTTTTTTCTCCAACGTGAAGGACCCGGAGAAAGGCACGATGTAAATGAGTAGAGGAAAAAATAAGGAACATACGAAGACTGGCAGAGGACGAAAATTCAACGGCGAGGGGTGAGCGCCGGCCTTTTAAATCGCGATCGAGACAGCAGATGAATTGGGAGGTAATCCGGTTGTCCGCGCCATTCACACTCATTTAAATCTAGTCGAATCCCCCCCTTCACTTGGAAACTGCTCCGAGCTCATCAGTCTTAGGCTGAAGAACAACAGTCTCCAGGGAACCATCCCCCTAGAGCTCGGAAACCTATCGAACCTCAGCACTCTCTACTTGCAATTAAACCAGCTCTCCCGCAGAATTCCTCCCCTCTTTGGAAATCTCTCAAGGTTGAGTGCTCTCTTTCTGTACAACAACCAGCTCGAAGGCCCTATTCCAGCTTACTTTGGGAATCTCTCCTCCCTCAAGTTTCTCGATCTCAGCTCGAACACTCTCACTGGCGAGATCCCCTCTTCACTCGAAGACCGCACCCGGCTTATCGGCATCGCAGGCGTGAGCAATGCCGGTCCCAGGGGAGTATCCCCCGCAGCTCGGATCCTTGAGGAATCTTTGTCTCCCCGCAACTCTCCGAGAACAATCGAGCAGTCCGATTCCCTCCTCTCTCGAGAGATCTCCGTGCTCGATACTCTTGACCTATCGGTGAACTCGCTATCCCGAATAATCCCCCTGCAGCTCGGAAACCTCTCAAACCTCACCGTC